>CM025636.2:10776165-10790168 GCA_014621495.2 Entosphenus tridentatus
GGGGGAGTGAGGGGGGTGAGGGGGTTGATGCATGGGTAGAGGGGGGGCTCATCACGTGACCAGTCTCTCTCTCCGCGTCATCATCATTATCCTCGTCTCCTCGCCATGGCGGACCCGGGCAAGACGGGTTCGGGCATGTTCAGCAAGCACGCCAAGAAGCGGATCACGCGCGCCCAGGAGAAGGTGAGAGACGAGACGGGGCCACCCGGGCAGGCCGCACGCAACCTGCAGTGTCAGCAAGGGGCGGGCCTTCCTCGCTATAGCCGCCTCTCCGTTCGTTCGCGTGATGTCGTGGATGTTTGCAATGTATTTCCCCTCCCGTTAACTCGCATTGCTGTGGTGACGAACGCCGTCATCGAAGGGAATCTTCGTAGTTTTTACGTGAGGGGGGGCTTCATTCTGTGCGTAGATCCTCCTGCCCGCTAACCCAGAGGGAGGGTTGCGTGTGGCCTGCGAGCCGTTGCCATGGCCGCAGTTAGCGGTGTGACCCACAGAGGTCAGAAGAGGTCAGTAGAGGTCACTTGGGGTCAGGGTCAGTGATGGCACCAGCCGAATTGAGTTGTGTAGTTGGGTAAATTCTGGGGCTGGGCTGCTTAAGATTTTAATGATCCACATTGCGAGGAAAACCCCGTTTCCACGAAGAGCAAATTTCGCACTGTTACGATTAGAGATTTTGAATATATAGATATTTCGTTTAAATGTATTGCAGCGTATGTAATAAATATGTAAAAATCAGTACAGCGTAAAATAAAAACCTATATTCAATAATGCTGCCTGAAGGGAAAAAAATGGGTACATTTCTGACCGCTCTTTGTGCTGTGAAGAAGGACCATTGCCTGAAACGTCGCTTATTATGTAGCTTTTATTTTATTGACGAATGCGTTGAGAGATATTTTGTTTGTTATTTATGCTTGTGCATCACTGGCAATGCGGCAGCAGAATCACCAAAAAATGTATAAAAGTATAGAATAAAGGTAAACTAAATGCACAGAACCCTAATAATAGGTTAAATTATGAAATATAATAGGGCACATTTGTAAGAATGTAATAATAGGTTAAATGGGTAGCCGTAGAATATTGTTATTCTATCAACTTGCTCCAGTTTACAATGGAACTTCTGTCTTATCACACGGACATGACTCATATACTCACCATCTCCGTTATCTTGCATGTACACCGACTACACAAATGTGTTTGTATGTTTGTTTTCGTGCTTATTTACGTCTTTCTCCGGTTGTGCCCTTGGAGTGTGGCCGTTCATATCTACGTTTAATAAAATATTCCTTTGGTTAGCAAAATAATAATCGCTGAGACCACCAAATTCACAAGCCACATCTAAAACGCACATTCCAGTGCTGCAGCAGCAACTACTACGGACTGTGAACACAATACCAAAATAGATCAGCATTCGTTTGGATTAACACGTAGGCTTTCGCGACCAATATCATCCATAATACAGGGTTTTTTGTTGTTGGGTTAGATCGCGTAAATATATAAAATGTGTCGTTAAGTCTGCCACCACCCGACATAAAATCTGCTATCCGCCTGATGATACTCGTCATTACTGGCGAAATGTCGTACTCCGATTGTAAATGCTGTGGATTTGCTCTCCGACACCCCGACGTGCTGCACTAGTAACGAATTGGCATGTTCTGTTTACGTGACAAACCTTACTAATTGGCTGTGTCGGGTGGTGGCCGGTTTAACGACGCATTTATATTTACGCAATCTAATAAAAACAACCTGTGTTATGGAGATCGACATTGCTCTGCACCTATCCAAAAGGATCACAATGCAGTTCTCCAGGCCCTGCGAATGTTTTTTTTACATAATGCACAAAAGCTTGAATGAATTTTCCACATTTCTGCATGTGTCTTATTTGAAACTTATGGCTGTCCAGCCTCCACTATTATTCTGTTGCGATTAAATGTGCTCATAATTTACAGATTTGACTATTGCTCCGCACGCTATTCAATTTACATCTTCGGCAGTGCGATTGAAATATTTTTACATTTTTTAAGGGACTTCGAAACAAACCCCCTTCATTATATGTCGGCCACAGTATATCCACTGACAATCCGAGGATACGGTATTTGCTATTTATTGGCATAAAAAAATTTGAATATTCTCTTATGTGCAAATAATACAATTCTGTACTTCCTGCAGGTTCTACAAAAGCTGGGTAAAGCTGATGAAACAGTAGACCAGCAGTTTGAAGAACAAGTTCAGAAATTCAACAAACAGTATGTACGTACTGCATGCAGCCCAGGCGCACGATTGATGATACCAGAAGGTTGATATCCTTAGGGGGATTAAATATGTACACGGGGGTCTGTTTCATCTCCAGATTAATGTTTCTAGACTACTATGAATTTCTGAGTGTTATTCACGGAGAACGCTTGCCTATAAGAGCATTTGTATAATAGGGCAGACCCTCTTGATGAGACTCGGATAAGTCAACGCTGCTTGAGAGTTTTACTTACAAACACTGCTGAAAGACATGGGACCAAAAGGCGAATTGGTTGATGAATTTCATGTTATTTTAACTGGTTGGTGTGGTTAGTGGGCCTATTTTAATACATGCACCACATTCAGGGACATTTTTTCTTAATATTTTTTTTACAACGAGCACTGCCCGCGCTCTTGCGTGGGATGCACTGCCTGGGTAAGAGGGGGGGGGAGGCTTGACGTCATTGCGACGCACGAATCCGGCTTAACGATGTGGGATGCGGGTTACGTCATCACGCAGATGTGCGCAGTAACGTCACCACCATGCACTAGCCCACCCGTGCTCCAGGCAGGCAGCCAGCCAGCAAAACCCTTTTTTCAAATATTATTTGATTTCTAGCTCTGTTTAAATTGATTGCCGGATGAAGGCCTCCTCACACCTTATCCATCGTGGGGGTTATTTGACAGTACTTCACCACGTTGGTCACTTCAGGTTGGTGGAGTGTGGGTATTCAGGACCATTTCAGATATCACTCAGCCTTGACCAGAAATTACAAGTTGGCGCAGTGCATTTTCAAACTGTTGGTAACAAATGAGTAAATGTACCTACTTTTAGACCAATTTTTTCACATCATATACAAGTTGCTCTTTGAGCAATTATTCATCAGTTAGTTGATGTTTTATCATGATTATCCCTGAATATGTTCTAAGTGCCGACTAATATGATGCTGCACTGGCAGATTTGCTTGGCCAGTGAGGGCTACAGCAGCAGCATCAGCACATTTGTTGTTGTGACATCATGCCTGTCACCCTGACAATGAATCAAACATTGATCTTGGAGCTTTTGAAAGCATCACTAATAACTCTAGTCTTCCATCATTAAAAAGCCGAGCCAATTCATCATCTGCCTCCACAGCCATTCTCCAATAACAAGGCCTATTATAGGTGAGCAGAAGTGACTGTGCAGCTCGTAGGGCAAATGTCTGTGTGAGAGCGCTGAGCCAGCAGAATCTAAAATTGTGGGTTCCGCGTCCTGGTCATCTGCCCAATATTGATTCACGTTCTCAAGTGCGAGTGAGTTAACAATAATGGGGAATTGTAATATCACCTTACGCATTGTTGCATTTACTTAATTATAGCTTGCTTGGCCCAGCAGTAAGAGTGGTGGTGTCCGTTTGTAATTGAGAGTTGTGGAGGCAAAGTCTATATCAACGATGGATCATACAGATTTGTGAAACTCAGAAACTTGCCGATGTGCAAGTTGGCCAGGAGGTGGCAGTGGAGCAAGTGGGCTCAGGAACCTGCCTGTGCATGGAGCTCCGAGTGTTATCCCTTTGCATGCGGGGTGCATTTTTCTCCGGGTACTCCCATCGTTCTCCCACATGCAAAATATTAAAATAATTTTTCAAACATCCCAATGCAGGACCCTCTTGAAAAAAGCGTTGAGTCTCAGAGAGGCTTTCCTGATTAAATTATATAACAATTATAATATTGACTTTGTATATAGCAATGTCATTTATGCAACTATTTCATGATAAAGGAGACGCATATATAAATATATGTTCAGCCAACTAATGAGTGGTTGTACATGTTGGAGGAAACTGTAGCACCCAGAGAAAACCCACACAGGCGAGGGTAAAACACTCGATCCCATACAGACAGAACAGGTGGAGTCTAATTTTGCTGTACTAGCTTTTTCTGGTGAGACAGGGTTACGGCACCTCGACGGCAATGGGAAGGGAGATTCACAACATTTGTGCAGTCCACCAACCCTCTTTGATGCCTCCACAGTGCTGGATTACACGCGTGTGTAGTCAACACTGCCAGGCTATAAATGACCTCATTAGTTATAAACGTGGTTTATCGATTAAACCTTGATTTGAAAGGTTCATAATGTGGCCTTACTATGAAAAATTGCAGTCAGGCTTTCCTGGACAAATTACTGACGGTATAATTACATTTACCCATGTACTTGGAAATTGGTGTTCTGTTTACAGATATATGAGTGGTGCTTTGGAAAGATAATTTCCATGTTGTATTGGATCATTTCAAAACATGAATAATGCTGATAAATATCGAACACTTTTTGTATTATTATTGTCAAATATGTATTCATCTTTCGTGCAATGAGATGTATTTTGTTGTCTTCACACGTGAGTGCTGAAAATTTAATTTGATCTGTGTTATTCATACGTCGGTTTTGCTCATTATAGAATGAAGGAAGTCAGCTGCAAAAGGAACTACGGGGCTACCTCGATGCTGTAAAAGGTAAAAATATAATTACATTATATGTTGGGAGTGGGGGGATATCATAGATCCTATTATCTGTAGGAATATTATTTGACTTCTCCACAAACACAGTTGTGAAATAATAATATGAAAGTACCAATGACCTCTACTTATCTCTCAGAAAAATCATGGATAATGGGCAGGGCATTTCACAATACAGCAAACCCTTACCTCGCATGTTTAGCTATCACGGTTTTGCGGTTTCTCACCAAATTTATTCAGGTACAGTTCAATGATAGCGCCCCTGTGCCTCGACCAGTCGTGGTTGACCGCGTGATTCCTACATGCATCGTAACTGTGCTGCTCGCGATGTTGCTGCCGTGGCAAAACACGCGGCGCCATCTTGTCTCCATCGCTGGTCCCAGTTCATGTGTTCCCAACCTCCAGTGAGGTCGTGGAATTTAGCCGCACGATCTTTCTTCATTTATCGTATGAGTTATATTTAACACTAGAAAATATTAATTTTATTTTACGTAGAAATTACTTCCTGTTTCATGTTCGGGTTAATGTAAAGTAAGATAACAAAAAGAGGGGTGGCGTTTTTTCCGTATTGTTGTCCCATTTGCCTTTGAGTATACAGATTGTGGATTTGTTGATTGCAGCTATTGTCAAACCCCCGCGATGGGTAAGGGTTTGCTGTATACGCTGGTTAAAAATGTGGATAATCGCGGATAATAGAAAAATAGGCACACGGATAAAAAGATCAACCCTCGATAATTTTGGTCCCATGGATAATATAGCCACAAGTAAAAGTAGTTATTTATTATCACCTGAGCGGGTGGTGCTGTGCTTAGAGCGATACATAATTGTTTAACAAGCCTGATTGCTGATGAGACTGAGAAAGTCGAAATCAATCCAGAGTGTGCTTTCTTAAACAAATGCTGTTGGATACTATTGGTCTGGAAAGCCGATGTACTAAAACATTGTATTACATATTTGGAAAAACAGACCGGACTTCTGCTTATACTTATTTTCATCTACAATGAGAAGGTTGTGAGTTCAAATTTTGAGTTGGGAGTCTATTCAGCCTAACATCAATCCAGGTCAACACTATTATAAGTACCCCAATGAGTCGTAATATATTTTGTGAGAAAATAACATACCCGATATTTTAACACGCATTATGTTTTGAAAGTCTTTTATAATTAAACGTGGTTAATTTTAGTGCCCGTTAAGTTAAACGACATTTAAGTTGTAGGTCATTTTGATTTGTTATGAGATGGGTTTTGCTTAACAAACAGGATATTATCTTCTTGGTTCTTTCGGTAAAGTCACGTCGAAGGGAAATAATAAAATAATAAAAATAAAACATAATAAAATAATTCTCACAGACGCTGTCTTCCCGACAGACCTGTTCTTCACCTGAGGACGGCTGCTTGCGTTGTGGCCGAAACGTCGTGAGAATTATTTTATGATGTTTTATTTTTATTATTTTATTATTTCCCTTCTACGTGACTTTACGGAAAGAACCAAGAAGATGAATCCCTGCAGTCACGAAAGCTTTAAATCGAAATTTAAACAGGATATTAACCATTGACGGCCACAGACTGTCATAAGTCTTCGCTATAGCATACGTGTCGCGACATTTATTGTCGTATGTTAACATTTTATTCCGAGGTTATGTACGACTCCCGTGACCCAGTGGAATTATATTTAACATGACAGTAAACGCTACAGTTTTTTTCCAACTCTGCTTTTAAAATAGCATCAAGACCTTAATTCAGCTTACAGCTTAAGTAGCTCAAACTGTAAAGTGGAGGAGCGCTAGTCACTACACTATCTCTTAATTTCTTCAAGACGCTGTGATATTTAAATTGAGAGGAATAGACAAATCCTCATGCTTGCATTTGCTACGAACACCAGCTCTTCTGTTTGGCCTTTAAATCTCCAATGGCATAGGTCAACGCACCAGACTGTCACCGTCAATCATCGTGATGCAGTTTGTCATCTCTGACATAAGCCCCGTTAAGTAATCAGCCCAAGTGTATTCCACAGCTAGTGTTGTTCCTTGCACGATACTTATGTTGGTACGCAGCATTGCACATTCATGATGAAGGGTGAAGCTCACAAGGGTCAAGAGCACGAGGTCATCACGGCTAGTGTTGTTCCTTGCACGATACTTATGTTGGTACGCAGCATTGCACATTCATGATGAAGGGTGAAGCTCACAAGGGTCAAGGTCACGAGGTCATCAGGGCTAGTGTTATTGATGTGACCATACCTCACCATCCCTTCATTCCCTCTGCTAGATTACCATGTAGATGCTCACCCCGAGCCCTCATTACTTTGATAGTGCATTGTCTTTGAGCTGTGCGCCTTTTGGCGTCTTCTGGTCTAGCAGCAATTGAGACGAGGCTCAAAAGAAAGCCGTCTCTGGTGTGGACCAATCAGTTTCAAGGACAATGCATATATTATCAGTGTGTTTTTTGTTTGAATTTTGACCACAAGTATTGTGGTTAATGCAGACATGATTCCTTGCAAAAAGGTTTTAGTTTTGTTTCCAGAAAAATGGAAAAACCCTATTATTCCCATGGATATCCCACAATGTTTTAACGTAAGTAATTTGGTATAACTTTCTGTATTTCGAGTTATCTAGATTCATGATAATGCTCACTTAAAATTGCGTTGTTTTGCTGTACAGCTGTCTGATGTTTAGTGGGGTTGTACAGCACATTGTCCAGCGTGATGTCCGATGTTTCGCTTCACATACTGGGAGCCTCTTCACGAATAGTTCCTGAAGAGCAAGAAAACACGTGGAGCTGTTTTTATTCCTAGAGAGCCTCCCAGAACGTGGAACAAGGAGAGGGACATGCCAAACAGAACGCAGTGCTCTCCGAACACACACGTCAGACATATATTCTATCTTATATTTATGTAGCGCCTTTATTTGAGGTGCTTTACAAGGGTTAAGAGTGGTACAATGAGGGTAGCTAAAGGTGGTATGGTAAATAGGGGTGGGTATGGGGAGGGAGGTTAGTGGATACAGGAATTACGAGGATACCTCGGGATGGAGGGAAGGATGGGCCAATGAGAAGAGGTTGTTCTTGAGGGAGGAGCGGAAACTAGACAGGGAGGGTGCTTGCCTGATGTGGAGGGGAAGTTTGTTCTGGTGAAAGGGGGCAAGTAGGGAAAAGGAGCAGAAACGGTATTATTCATAATCAACGTTTTTGGGTTTAGATCGCGTTATTTATAAATGTGTCGCAACCCTCCACCACCCGACACGGCCAATCAGTAAAAAAGTGTCACGTTGACAAAAGACAAATAGTTCACTGCTTTAGCCCACCGGTGTGTTGAAGCGTGGCGAATTGCCCGATGATGCTGGATGCAATTACCAGCGAAACGTCGTACTCAAATTGTAAATGTTGTGGTTTCACGCTTCAACACACCGGTGGGCTAAAGCAGTGAACTATTTGTCTTTTGTCAACGTGACACTTTTTTACTGATTGGCCGTGTCGGGTGGTGGAGGGTTACGACACATTTATAAATAACGCGATCTAAACCCAAAAACGTTGATTATGAATAATATTGGTCGCGAAAGCCTATGTGTTAAAAAGAAACGGTATTGTGCACAAAGAGAGGGGGCAACGGTTAGGAGTATGAGAGATTGTTATCCATCTTAACAGTTGTACAGACTTGGCTTGACTCTCACCGTAACTTGATTTGCTTTAGAAATGCACGACTCATCTAAGAAAATGAACGAAGCTCTCCTCGATATGTACGAGCCTGATTGGTATGGAAAAGAAGATGTCAAAGACATTTCACAGGTAAGCATTGATCATACACTTGATAGAATTGCCACCAGAAGAAATTATAATGTATAAAATTACAGCCGTGTCGAACTGTCACAGCGTCTCCCTGCTCAAACAACCAATTATGTGCTAAAAATAATCAAATATGTAAATTACAATCAAAACCCATCATAAGGGAATAATAGTGCAGGCTGGAAAACCATACGTTTCAAACAACACACAGAAATGTGGAAAAACCATCAGCATTTCACGAAGAAGTGTATTTTCATCCTCTTGCGATGGGTGGCCGAAAACAAAGAGAATCACAATGCACTTCTTAATGAAATGCTGGTTGTTTTATTGTATGTACAACATTTTTGTGCTCTTTATACATTTCCGTGTTTGTTTTGAAAAATATGTGCTGCTCAAGCAAAGCAGTAAATGCTCGGTAAATTCATCTGGTGAAGGTAACTCTCCATTCCCATGCCAGAGGCCAGTCTTTTCCACAGGATGATCACTGTTATAATACAATGATATTTGGATTAATGTCGCGCATAAATGCAAATGCATCTCAAGACGCTGTTCATAAAACAGTCGGCATATTTAAAGAGCATCTTAAACTTTCCAAAAGGTGGTGTGTATTTTATTGACCTTATGAGTTGATCCCCAAACAGGATTTGAACTCGCAGTCTTTCAATTGTGATACCTGCACGCTCACGTGGAGACGCTTCGAAATGAGCTCCACACAGTTGTCCATGCCTGTGTGATGCAGAACGGCGATGAGCTCTGGAGTGACTTCCACGAGAAGCTGGTAGACAATTCTCTACTGACCCTTGACACGTACCTCGGCCAGTTCCCCGATATCAAGGTAAAGAGAGATAATGACTGCAGCACATGTTGTACCCTGGTGTTTATTGCACAAATGTGGGAAGGACCATTAACTCATGTATTGATCTTCACAAAGACAAAGATCCCCCCCGTATAGCCTTAGACTGATGGGGCAAGTACTGTTAGCGAGCATCTATGAAGGCTGGCACGGCACACAAAGGGGCGGGTGGCCAGAATCACACCTGGCTGCCTTTGTTTCTCCAGTGTATGCATGTATGTATGTTGAACTTCTTTCACACCGTACGTAGCCAAACATGTTAATCGGAGGTGGGCGCTGGCGATGTGTACACATCGCACCCAGGTACTCATTTGAGGTTGAGTTGACCTTGCTCAAACGCGTCGTACTGCCACCACCAGTGTCATCGTCCTGTCACGAACAGCAACAACAACAACAGCATTTCATGCAAGAGACTGTAGTTGCACTGCATGTGATGCCTTTTACCAAATCGCCTGGAATGTGGCCCATGTTCTCAGATCTCTGAGCTAAGTAGCGTTGAGCCTAGATGGTGTTCGTATGGGTGGCTAGTGCAGACTTGGTTAGTGCAGACTTTATTTCTTGCAAAAATTACGTATTTGATGTTTGAACATCTGAACACCTGTTTCTTTTCCAGAAAGGGTCAAACCTATTCTTATTTTTCATACTTTGATACTGGCAAAAAGGTCCCATGATATGTATTACATCGTGTGACTGATACTCCTCTCTGTCCCATGACAGTCTCGAATTGCCAAACGTGGGCGCAAACTGGTGGATTATGACAGCGCGAGACACCATCTGGAGTCGCTACAGAACGCAAAGAAGAGGGATGATATCAAAGTGGCCAAGGTATCTGGTTACAAACATCGTCGTTAACGGCTTCACAATACTGTAGACTTTCAAAGTCAGTGAAGCACTCACCTGCCTTGTTCTGCCCCTTATCAGCGTGAACACGGCTTCAAAGTTAGTCAAGTGTGAATTTTTGTACAGTAAATAAGGTTGTTAATAGTGAATATAGACAAATGTGGACAGTGGGTGAAAAGCGTATTTGTGGCTACATTTCCAGAGGTTACTCTTTTCCCTCTGCTTGTGTTATTGTCACTTTCCCATGCTGTTGTCGTTTCTATCTAACAGCCGGTGTTGCTGCTTGAAAAAGCTGCACCTCAGTGGTGCCAGGGAAAGATCCAGGCCCATATCATTGCCCAGACAAACCTTCTCAAGAACCAGGTAACACATTGGTTCACCTGCCCACAACTCGTGTCATCGGTTCACCTGTGTACACTCGCATCATTTTCCTGTTGATCTCATGGTGGCGTGGTGTATATAATGTCCCATGAGCATGGCTGTCGAGTGTGTTAGTAGTGTAACTCCACCGGAGCCTCCGGCCAGGAGGGGGCAAGCGCCGGGCTATGAAGAAGTATGAAATTGGACAGGGGGGGCCCTATTTCATTACTTGCAACAGGGCCCGTGCCAACCACTCCACACCGCTGTTACATCTAATGTTATTTAACCCAGCAAGGCTAACAGAAGGAAACTGCTCGAATTGTGAAAAATCGTTTGAAAACATTATTGAAGGATTAATATGGTACTCCAGTTGCTTTAACATAACACTTAGGAGTTTGGCCTTCGGGATTGTTATTCTGCAATGTGGATCTTGTCCTGATGATGTTTTAGACACAGTTTTAAGTGAAAATTTGTTATCTAAACTAGATCAATTTGGTTGTGAGAATTATACTCCAACTCACCGGTGAGTGAACTGAAGAAATACTAATCGTTAAACGATTGTACACCACATGCCTGTGTTGGGTGGTGGAGGGTCTTATTGACACAAATTTGATCAGATCATTATGTAGTGGCATAATCCAAAAAATATACTATGAACCAGTTGCTTTAGTTAGATTGTTTAATTACATTGTGGTAAATATTTTTTGTTCTACATAAAGATTATTGAAATGTCCAATTACTTTAAGTGCTCTGCACATTGTCATGAGATTTTAGAGAGACCCTACCCACAAAACGGATAAAGTACCTGGGCTGTGTGTTCAGGGCTGCCTAACAAGACGTGATGCTTCATGAGTGAGATAAAAATACTTTAAAGTTATTTTAATTAGTGCTTTAGTGGCAGCATTGCAGTGGTGTGTTAAATAAGTACATAATTATGCACAGTACTTTACCAATTAGCTGCTGGATGAGGGCCTCCCCACGCTTTGTGCATCATGGGAATGATTTGATCATACTTCAAGCTTTTCTTAACTTGTTTTAGATCGCATCTTTCTTAATTATATCTTGAAACACGGCAACAGAAACAACGTTGGGAGATTGAGAGGTCATCTATTTCTGCGCTTCAGAGTCACGGTCGTTTATATCTATGAAATATTGCGTGCGGTATTAGTTGCATGATTAATTTTATTAAATGAGATGGGATTCCACAGATCCGAGTGTTGCATTGGGTGGTGGTGTCGCTGATGTAAACTGTCTTGATGCCGTCAGCTGAGATTCAGTGTGAATGCCTGGTGTAGGCAGAAGAGGACTACATGAAAGCACAGAAGGTGTTTGAGGAGATCAACGTTGACCTGCACGAGGAGCTGCCTGTAATTTTGGACAGGTGTGTACGTCTGACCCACACGCAACCTAATCCGGTCTTGGAACATAGTACAACAAACAACCTTGGGAGACGGAGCGATAGACCATCTCTCTATCTATAGAGTTCCTTTATAGTACTGGGTGTTAGAGGCTGGAGTAATAATAGTGTAATAATACATATTTCACAGACATAAACGACCGTGACTCTTGATATGCGGAGCCAAGCTGATTTGTCTCGTGAAAAGTGTCTTTTAAAACTCGGTGTAGATCGAATGCTGCGAATGTGCAGTGGAGTGGCGGCTCTGTTCCAGCCAGCGGGGGCTGCCACGGAGACACCACGCCTGACAGTGACGATGGTCCCTGGTCCTTGTTGAAATGTTTGTGTGGGTGCCACGGTAGCGAGACGTGATCTTCCTCACCTGGTATATAGAAGGTTGTGGATTCGATCCCGACCCTGACGTCTGTATATTTGGAGTTTGCATGTTCTCCCCGTGTATGCGTAGCTTTTTCTCCGGGTTCTCGAGTTTTTCCTTCCACATTTAAAAACATGCTTTTAGAGTATTTGGCTGCTACAAATTTCAACGTGATAAGCGACTTCGTTGAGCTATCATTTGTGGCCAGGTCACTTCTGAAAATGAACTATAAAGCTCATTGGGCCTCAACTGGTATAATAAAAATGGTTTCGTTTAGTTTTAATGTCGTTACTTTGCAGTTTAGGGAGCTGCTCTATTTACATTTCCTCCATTCCGTACAATATAAATACTTCGTAAACTTATACAAATTTTCACACTGATTGGTAGTCTCTGAAACAAGTTCCTTATTTTTATATGCATTTAGTGCTTTTATATACAGTTGCTAATTTTTTTTAAGTAATTGAAACCTCACTATTAGCAAAGTTAAGCCTCTTTTAAATTCACCAAGATCTTTGAATAAACTTATGTAAAATGTAGAGAGAGAGAGAATATACGTGTGTATGTATGTTGAACTTCTTTCACACTGTACATAACCAGCCGTGCTAATCTGAGGTGCGGGGGGAAAGACAACAAATTAAGACAAAAAACTGTTTTCAAGAAATTAGTTTTCAGATTACATATAAAAGTGCATAGCTCCAGTGGCTTCCTAATATCAGGACGAGTGTTCCAGACAGCCACAGAAGCGCATGCAAAAGCACGCGATGCAGTTAACCGTCTTTGTGCGAGTTTGCGTGATGGTTTATGCTCCTTGACGAGATCAGCAAGGTATTGTGGTTCAGCAAAACATTTCCTGCTGTGATTTTCCCACCTGATGATGCTTGCTTGTGTTGCGATCGAAACGTCGTGATTTAATTTTATTTTATACCTATGTGACTTTACCGAAAGAACCAAAGGGTATTGTGGTTCATTTGTGGCAAGCACTTTGTGTAATGAGTGTGACCTTATGCATGCAAAGCAACTGCTATAAAAGGTGCACTTTGTAATTTCCATCGCTGCACTTGCCTTATCATTATTGATGTTCATAAACACTCACAGCAAAATGTCTACCCCACCCCCTCTGCAGCCGAGTTGGATTTTACGTGAGCACCTTCAAGAACATCGCCGGCCTGGAAGAAAACTTTCACAAGGAGATTGGACAGGTAGTGAGTTCTCTCCTTGCTCGTGTGTTTAAAACTGTAGTTCAGTATTCTTAGGTTTTTTCGGTAAAGTCACGTAGGTAAAAAATTCAAATTAATAAAAGTAAAATAAAATAAACTAAAAATAAAAAATAAAAATCACGACGTTTCGGAGGCAACACAAGCTTCCGTCTTCAGGTGGAACCGTCACAGCCAAGACAGCTGTATCAAGTAAATGAGAGATTACAAGAGCTACCACTCCGTATATATAATGGTTGGAGAGGGGAAGGAGCCAAGTACGGCACACTTTCTATTGATATGGTAAGGTGAGGCTTCAGACTAAGAATAGACTGCGTAATAAAACGCTGAGCCTTTGTTATGGAGAGGCAAGGTTTGTGACTACGCCTAGCCTACATAGCAAAAGTGTGGAACAAGGGGGGGGAAATTTAACCTGGTAAAACAAGCCTGACTGTCTATCAATAACCTGTAATAGTTGTCTGTCAAA
>CM025636.2:10790568-10808445 GCA_014621495.2 Entosphenus tridentatus
AATAGAAAGTGTGCCGTACTTGGCTCCTTCCCCTCTCCAACCATTATTTATACGGAGTGGTAGCTCTTGTAATCTCTCATTTACTTGATACAGCTGTCTTGGCTGTGACGGTTCCACCTGAAGACGGAAGCTTGTGTTGCCTCTGAAACGTCGTGATTTTTATTTTTAGTTTATTTTATTTTACTTTTATTAATTTGAATTTTTTACCTACGTGACTTAACCGAAAAAACCTAAGAATATGAATCCTTGCAGTCACGAAAGCTTCAAATATAGAATGTAGTTCAGTAGCTTCACATTTAGCAATTATATATATAGCCATACAAATCAATCTATTTATTTAAACATTTAACAAAAACATTTAAAACAATCTTTATAATGTAATTCTCATCATGTCCCATAGTCTTGGTTCTTTCGGTAAAGTCACGTAGAAGGGAAATAATAAAAATAAAACAATAAAATTCTCATTCCGTTTCGATTGCAACACAAGCAGTCATCAGGTGTGAAAACCACAGCAAGAAAATGTTCTTGCTGTGGTTTTCACACCTGATGATGATTGCTTGTGTTGCAATCGAAACGTCGTGATAATTTTATTGTTTTATTTTTATTATTTCCCTTCTACGTGACTTTACCGAAAGAACCAAGAATATGAATTCCTGCAGTCACGAAAGCTTTAAATCGAAATGTCCCCATAGTGTTAAGTGCAGTCACTCTGTCTCTCTGACCTTTTTATGTCCTATGAAGAAGGGCCATTGCCTGAAACGTCACCGATTTTATATATTTTACTATTCAGGCCACAGTGTTATTGGTGAATGTATTGAGTTCCTTTATTTATCCCGCCGAGAGAGCCCCCTCGACAGGGGTGCCGTTTTACAAAAGTATTGAAAGGTGTGCACAAAATAAAATTTTTAGTTTGGAAAACATGTAAAATACATTATTTATGTATGTTGAACTTCTTTTGCACCGTACGTAGCCAACCGTGCTAATTGGAGGTACGTAGCCAAATGCAAATACTTGTGGTACAGTGCAGAGTGCAATATCGCTAACTAAACGTATGTAAATGTATTCACGGGGTGTAAAAATAAGCAGTGACAATTACACTTAAATAAAAAAAAATCTTCACAAGTATTGATTTATGAATAAAATGTAAAACTGCAAATGTTGTAAGCCCATAAAGAACTCTTGCCATGAAAATCCTTAACTTATAATTCACTGCCATAATTGCTTAAATATGCATACCAATACGTTTTTTTAAAATGTTGCAAGTAATCAGGAGGGGAGATTTTGAATACAGATTAATGTTTTAGAGAAATTTATCTGCATTCATTTTGTGTGACATCGTGACATCAGCTTGTGCAGTTGAAAGGCAACCTGGCACCTCTTGAGCTGCGCCTAGCTGGCCTCAGCATGGGCCCTGGCGCAGCTTGGTTATGCAGTGGAAAAGGGGCGTTATATTTGGTGCCTGTCCGTGCAATGACGTCCCTGCATGTGCTCTCTGCTGTTCTCTGCTCAGCTGAGCCATGAGATGGAAGAGGTGATGATAAAGCTGGGCGACCAGCACTCCGTCAAGTCTTCCGACATACAGAGCACTCGCAGGTGTGTGCCAGCGTTTTGGCGATGATCGAAGCAAAGGCTGTCACGGTGGCGAGATGTTAACTACCTCACCTGGTATACAAGGGGTCGTGGGTTCGTACCCGACTATGACGCCTGTATATTTGGAGTTTGCATGTTCTCCCCGTGGTAGCGTGAATAGTTCTCCGGGTCCCCTGGTTTTTCCCTCCACATTTATAAACATTAATTTAGAGTATTTGGAAGCTATTAATTTCCACGTGATAAGCCACTTGGTTGAGCTATCATTTGTGCCCAGGTCGCTTCTGAAAAAGAGCTATATAGCTTAGTGGGCCTTACCTGGAAAAATAGAAGTTAAATAGTTTAAGCTCAAAAACCCATTTATTTAGCTGGAAATTCTCACGACCCGATCAGTTGTGGTGACTGGTGTCATGTTACAGATATTGTAACCTTGATAATTGAGAGATGTGTGTGTGCGCATAAGTAATGCAATGTAATACTATCTGACAAAGTATTATTATCTCACATGCTTAATAATTAATGTATAGCTCTTTCGCAATCCGCTGCTGGATGAAGGCCTCCCTGTGCCTTGTCGTTCATGGGATTTGTTTGACCACATTTCGCCACGTGGTTTGGTGAAAGGAGTGGTCAGAGTGGGGGAGGCAGGACTAGTTTAGATACCATTCTCCGCTGACGTTAGCCCCGGCCGGCAATATCTAAACTCGAGTTGCCGGGTACGTAGCGCACTGCATTGTCCACTGTGTCACTGCTACATCTTTTATGCATGTCCTTTATTCTACTCGTAAAAAGGCCGGGGGCCCATTGAGGTACAAGTCTCTGTTGCATGGGAGAGAGTTGGGGAGGGTGCATAACACTATAATGCGAACGTGTTTGACGCTATATCTGCATTATAATTACCATGGAAGATTTTTATTCATATCTTTTTCGAAATACAGTGTAGTTTTTTATGATAATCTATATTGAACTTAATTTTTCTAAATATATGTAATTTTATGTTGTGATTATGATTCGATAGCTATTTTTTTTATTTTTCTTATCTGTTGTTTAATTTTGATTTCTTTTACTGCGATTTATTGCGTTTTTCGGAGAAGCAGTGTTGTTTTTGTTGATGAAACCCGAAAATTAGCTGAAGGGAACTTGGTTATACAGTGTCTTTAACAAGTAAACCGACATGTTCCTTGTTTTACTAGTGACCACCATGATGGAGAAATGCTGATATAAAAAAAACGTGTCTTTGTATTGCATTGCCTACATTGCTGAGTTTTCTTACCCTTTCACCCACACTCTCCTTGTATAATACACTATTCCATTATTATTTGCGAGGGATATGCTCCGAAGCTGCTTGTGAATAGCAAATTTCGTGGTTAATGATATTGGCCTACGAAAACCTAACTTTTTAATGAATTACCTTAAATAAATATGTAAATAAGCTTTCTCTCTCATCCCTTTATCACTCATCACTTTCTCGCATCACTTTCTCTATCTCATCACTGTCTTTCTCTCTCTCGATGCAGTCGTGTAGAGTTCCAGATGCGATTCGCGGATAGCCAAAATCGCGGATACCAAGTTCATGAAAATTGAGGGAATACTTTAATTAGTTATTTTATTTTTGTAAAGCGTTTTGAGATGCGATTGCATTTTGACGCTATTGTGAATTGCAATTGTTTAATCATACTAGTGAGCCATCTCCAAGCATCGTGGAGCCACACGGGAACGACTCCACCTCGCTGGTGTCCGACGATGCGGGACTGAGACCCGACCAAACTGCGTCCCCGCTGAAGTCGCCTATGCAGGTATCATGGGCCCGTTCTCGCACGGACACAGAACGCTGGACTAAGAGGCAGAATTCATGCTGAGCGAGATGACGCAAAACTCATATTGGAGAGACCGCCTTGGGTCAGATGAACAATATTCTTATTCTTCGTATGGCTCATGTACATGGAGAGCATCAACTATAATTATACATAATCAACGTTTTTGGGTTTAGATCGCGTTATTTATAAATGTGTCGTAACCCTCCACCACCCGACACGGCCAATCAGTAAAAAAGTGTCACGTTGACAAAAGACAAATAGTTCACTGCTTTAGCCCACCGGTGTGTTGAAGCGTGAAACCACAACATTTACAATTTTTGAGTACGACGTTTCGCTGGTGATTGCATCCAGCATCATCGGGCAATTCGCCAGAATGGTGAGGCTCTGCTCTGGCTCCCGGTCTTAAATAGACAGCAGCAGCAGGGTGACGTCATCATTAACTCATCAACTCATCAGGTGCAACGATTTGAGGTGGAGGGGGGGTTATTGTAATTATATACTAGATTAGTAAAAACTAGAATTATACATTGTGGTGGTTGAGCTAGATAATTGCACCAGGAGTAGTGGAATGCATTGCTGTGATGATGCCTCCTTTGTATTTGTGAATTGGGCATTCAGTTGTTATATGTTCCATGGTCTGTTCCGGGTGACCACAGTCGCACAGTGTCAGAGTTTTCATGTTTACATTTGTGCATCAAGTACCTGCATCTCCCATGGTTTGTGCGAATGTGGTTTAGGGTTGTGGCCGATGATCTGCGTGAAATATCAAAGCCAGGGATTTTCTGCGTTGGATCTTTTGCGAGTTGTTTGTTTGTGACTTCTTGTAAACTCAGTTTGGCTTTCAAAGCATTATCAGGGTTGAAGTTGCATTGTTGAAGGTTGAGCAATGAATGGGGCAAGCTCAAGTGGCAGTGCTACCGCTGCCTCCAGAACTCAACAAGCATTGGGTCTCACGAATACACTGCACGTGACCGTGTCATCGACATGGAGGGGTAGGGGAGGGGTGCTGTTGGTGGAACCTATTATCTTTGCCTCTCCTGCAAAATTTACTTCTGATATCCGTTATTTGGGTAAACACGGATAATAGGATGAATTGCCCACTACTTCTGGGTCAGTCCTCTTAACCACCAAAAAATATCTAATAATAGGATTAATTTTATTTAGTGTTTGAACATCTTAACACCTGTTTTATTGCCAGAAAGGGTAAAACCTATTTTTATTTTTCATAACTTGCGCAATGCTTTTATGTTGTCTGTCAGCCAATTCGCCCTTTAAAAAAAGCTTTTCAGCTCTATGGGCTTTACTCGGGGAAGTTAACTTCTGATTCTGTATGCCTTGATATAGCATCAGAATGAGAATTTTTATTTATACTGGAGGAATCTGATTAACTATGGAGCTCTTTTTCACTCATGTCCCGTCTATGCAGACCTTTGATTGTAACCCCTCGGTATGCTTGATGGGTGCTCTTGAGATAATCTACCGCTCCCACAAATAATACTTAAAAATGAATTGGTCATAGATTCCCATGCAGGACCCTCCTGAAAAAATACCCTTGAGACTGAGGCTTTCCTGGATGAAAACATTACATTTCTATTCAACGCTATTCACCAGGGTTAATGAATTCAACCTTGGTTGAAAAGGTCTATAATGTATCATCTATAAATATGTTTTTCATTTTCACTTCCTGCCTAAAATATTAAATGTATTTCTCTTTAAAATGTTTTGCTTGCGCAGGGGCGTAGGGGCCCCCCATTGCCCCCACCCCCGAGGCCCACGCCCAGCAAGGAGATGACGCAGGAGGCCATTGTGAACCTTTTCGATGACAACTTCATGTCCTCTGCTGCCCCCACTAATGCAACGGTAAGCGTGTATCATTCCTATGTGTTGGCGAACATGGGTGCTTGTAACTTGAGCTGGGCGGTGGTGGCTATGCACGTCGCCTGTAATGCAGCACTGTGGAGGCGAGGGTCGGTGGATTGTGCACAACTAACCCTTAGGTGCCTTACCATGGCTCACCAGGAGAAGGCGGTACAGCAAAGTGCGGACTAGAGTAGAGTTAATTATATCAATGTGTGGAAATAGAAACAGAAAAGAGAAGAGAGAAGATTAAGAATTGGAAATTTGTGGAAAAGGAATGGGAAAAAGGGATCAAACGGTCAGGAGAGATGAGGGTCGGGAGGGAGAGGCTACATCAGGACCTTCACGCTGCTGCACGGAGCAGCATCTGTTTTCACAGGGGGCGGTGGGGAGAGGAGGGATTCAGAATGGGGGTGACCACACAAGTCATGTGAATTACGGGTGACATGAGCTGATTTAGACACTTTTTTAATGTATCGATATAACTGATTTTGTTAGAGTGTGACTCGCAGTCCAAAGGTTGTGAGTTTGAATCCCACTTGGGGATCGATTCAGTCCATCAAACCTGTGGCCTCCATAAAATGAGAACTAATGTGGATAGTCAGCAATGGCCATCCTGATCAAGAACCAAAGCCCTGTCAAAGCATCTTGAAGTTTCACTCATGGCCTAAATATCAGTTTCTAAAGTGAGTTGTGATCACTGGTGTGGTCTCCTTCTCAGGGACATCCAGAAAATATATCCATTGTGGAGTGTGCTTGTTCCCCCTTTGTAAATGACCATTTCAATGCCCTCTTATTTCTAGCTGGGAGTTCCATTAACCAAGAGTGAAGATACCGGAAGCTTGCTGGATCTCGACTTTGATCATTTTACGGCCACAGATTCATCCGCTGTAGCCATGGCTCCTTCCATGAATCAGGTTTGTCTCACTGCACTCCTTTTAAGTCGGTATCCCTGCCCAAACAAGCATGGAGGTATTGCATGGAGGGGTCTGTTGCCTGCCTTGAAGTAATGGTGCAAAATTCCACATCCATATGGCAGGGGTTAGTTTCTACATGTGATGACCACTGTTGACTTACCACGAAGTGGTATTAAGGATGTAACATATTTTTGAATCAGCATTTCCAGCTTCACGCTAATAATAATAAACCCAATTTATAACGTCCACATATTTTACAAATTGGACGATATATTTGATCGAGAACTCGGAGGCGCAGAACCAGAGCTCAAAATTCCCTCGTATGCTAGCCGGAAGGTGTGAGAGCCTTGACAGGTGAGAGTCTTGATGGGTTAGAGTCTGAATGGGTGAAAGCCTGAACAGGTGAGAGCATGATCAGGTGAGAGCCTGGACCAGGTGAGAGCCTGAATGGGTGAGAGCCTTGAGCTACTGCTTGAATGTGGATGGTGCTTGGATGCCGAGTGTGTAGATTGGGAGATCGCTCCAGATGGCGGGTGTCTGAAATGTTTTGAGTGTTCCCAATTGTCGTTCTAAGTGTGCGGGTGTTTGAAATGTTTTTAATGTTACCAATTGTCCAGTTGTCAGCCAGCAATTCTCATTTGCCAACAATCATCCCAATTCTGTGCCAAATGTTATTTATTCTAGATCTATCGATACATGTGTTATCTGGTTTTGTTATTCTATTTTGTTTTTACATTAAGAATTGGATATATATGTGATACTGAATTAAATTACTTATATAAGTTTAATACTCACTATAACGTTGTCTACATTCACCTTTTTTTAGATATTTTGCTGACCTGTCATCTCTCCTAATGCTGTCAGACATTGTTGGATTTGAGTTGGGAGGTAAGTTGGCAGCTTGAGATGAAAATATTATTGAAACGGAGTAAGACTGCTCGATGATAATAATGACAACATGTAAAAATACAGCCCTTTGTCAATTTACTCTCGCAAAAAAAACAATTAAGAGGCGTGAGGAACCACAGGCAAGTGGGAAGGCAGCCATGTGTTGAGCCGGTGCCAACAATTGCCCAAGCTATGCAATCCTCTATATATTAAGGCATGATCGGCCAATTAATTATTCATTTACATGTGAGAGGAATCTGGAGCACCCAGAGAAAACCCATGCATGCATGCGTGCAGGAAATGCCATCTCATACAAACGGAACCGGTGAAGTCTACATTTTGCTGTACCACCTGCTCTTGGCAAACCAGGGTATAAGCACCTCGATGCCCATGGGACCCTCGCCTCCGCAGTTCTGGACTACGGGCGTTGCACCACCACCGCACGGCAAAGGGGGGTTCTTTGACCATAATTCACCATGCTGGTCAGTGTGGTTGGTTAAGGTGGTTGGAGTGCCAGGACTGGTTTAGGCGTCACTCACCACTGATGTTAGCTGAATCAAATGCAGTTAGCTGGATTCATTGAGGAGTGGTCTTACCACTCCTATCCACTGCACCAACACTTCCACATCCACTCTTTGATAACTTGCCGAAAACTACACTCAACCCCATTGTTAAAACAGTAATTCTTATATAATGGTCAGATAACTGTACAGTTTATACACCATGTGCAATCGACACAAAATTATTCCTGGATGCCACAATCGTATATCTATTAAAGGAAGATGCAACCAGAAAGCAAATTTATCTGGAACTGTCTTCTTGGTTCTTTCGGTAAAGTCACGTAGAAAGGAAATAATAAAATAATAAAAATTAAAAGAATAAATTTATATATTATTTTATAAAAATAAAACATAATAAAATAATCTATTACTTTATAATATCATATATTATTTTATTATGTTTTATTTGTATTATTTTATTATTTCCCTTCTACGTGACTTTACCGAAAGAACCAAGAAGATGAATCCCTGCAGTCACGAAAGCCTTAAATCGAAATTTATCTGGAACTGGTTCACCACTGTTAGCGTTACCTCGCTGCTGTGCCAGATTTTTACACTGCTACCAATGCAGGCCTCTTAAGCATGACCGTTAACCATGATCTTGCCTTCACGCATGCAGCAGCCTGTGGAGAAGAGTGCCCCTGAGGTCCATGCCCCTGAGGTCCCTGCACAGAGCCCCCCAGCCGCAAGCCTCGCAGGTGCCGCCCAGAGCAGCGACGTGCCCCCAGGCATTCTGTACAAGGTGAGGGCTTCGTCTGCCGTGTTGGAGCGTAAAAGTTACAAACGATAGCTTGGAAGTACAAGGTCTCCCTTACTTTACGCAGTAGATGCTGTCCAAAAGAGGGGGTGCACAGCAAAACCACGTGAGGAGGCAGCTGCCTGCCGAGCAGCGCATGCAGTGCTGTATGCACACAATGTTGTCCCACGTGCGACCACATAGCTGCATACGAGTGAATTCAAACCGCATATCGTGAATTTTGGGAAGAAATATGTTAGCCGCATATTGCACAATCCGAACCCAGATAGAGCAAGGGACACCTTTATATAGATAGGTGACCGTCAATCATTAGTCGTAAAGTGCCCATTGAGATTAGACATCTTTTTTTCATAGATAGTCAATATGGGTTTAATATGTAAAGCAAAACAGCAAACACATTAAAATGTGAGCACCAAATATGCAGAAAACACCGTTTTAACATTTACAATGGAATTAGTGTCAAATATTTAAAATTAATCACAGCCCTTTTGTCAAATAAAGTATTGATGAAGGTCTCCTTGCGCTGGAGTTAGGGTTAGTAGGAGCAGAGTGGGGGAGGCTAGGACCATATCACTCGGCGCTGATGTTAGTCATGGCTGGGATAAGACTGGGGGCAATGCATGAACCATTGCGCCACTGCTCACCTACTAAAGATAGTGAATGTGTTACTCCTCACGATACTGCAGATAGGGAGTAAGCCCACTACGCTACAAACCCAGTGATCCGAGTTTGAATCCCACCTCACAGCCAACACCAGTGGCGATTATCTGAACCGGTCTAGGACCTCCCCTAGGTTGACTCGGCCTCAGATAAATTGCATGGTGTGTGAACATCGAAACTCGGGATACAAAGGCCGTCGGGCGTGGTACTGGCCACCCATGTCCTCGTGTGCTGTGCCAGCCTTCATAGGTCCTACTTGCTAACAGCATATCCCCCAAGGGTCTGTTAAGGTTATACGTGGGGGGGGGGGGGAGGGACCTTTGTCTTGGATAGATGGCGAGCTGATCCAGAACCACTGACTTGAGGCAACCATCCGTGATTAATCTGGGTTCCCAACACTCAACACTCAATATTCAAACAAAAGGTTTACTTGCGCACAGATTATTCCTGATATTTGCGAGATCACATTATGATAGACACTTGGTGAACACTTTGGAGCTGTTTTCTGATGCAAGGTTGTGCAATGTTTACTGTGAGCTTTACACGAGAAAATCTTTCGTCCCGTGAAAATGATGCCGATCACACAATTGAACTATAATTTGGAACATGTATTTATGTATAACGAGCAGGAACCCGCGGAACTTCTGCCACAAAGGGATTGCGAATATATATTCGTTTTACCTTAATGTTTAAGACATTTTAATATTTCAGCAGCTCAATTCATTTTTAAGTTATTATTTAACATTTAATTAAAATGTTTTCGAAATTTTTTTTTTTGCAATTAGTGTTTTCCACTCTTGCATCTCTTCATGTCATACCCCCCCCTCTCCTCACCACTCCTGCATCTCTGGATGTGATAACTCCCTGTCCTGCACCTCACGCGTGTCACGTGACATCATCAAACCCTCTCCCCACCACCCCCGTGTTTTGTCATGTCACTCCCTTTCCTCACCAACTCGCCACAATCTCTAGTCATGTCACAACCCCTCTCCTCACCACCTTCAACATATTGTGACGCCATCACATATCTGTCAACCCCTTATCAGTACCTACCTTATTACAGACCTTGATTGGTCACCCCGTGCCCCTTATTAATTTCAACGTCGTCCTACAAAGTCCCACCACAAGGGAGAAACACAAATATAATTTTTTGTTGCCCGTATTGAAATGGCTGTACGCCGTGTGAACCTGAACTCAAATTCCCTGTACAAGAATACGAGTAAAGCATATGGGTTGGCAGGTATGTCATCACCCCCCCCCCTCTTCCCGACCTCACTCCAAACTGGAATGACGTCTGTACTCCTCTCCCCAACACCGCAGTGTCTCTGAGGTTATCAGCTCCTCCACTCCAGCCCAATCAACCCCTCCTCTTCGCCTCACCAGGGTGGCATGATGTCAAACCACTCCCACCTTGCCACCCAGCCAAACTTATGTTCTTCTTTCCATGTATGTCCCGGAGCATTACAGACAGACAAACACGCATATTAATGTATAGAGATAATGATAAGTTTTACTTGTAATACACGCACAGTAATTATTCACTCTTGAAGAGATAGAGTACAATTTAGAGATTCAAGGAGCCACAGATAGGAAGGCAGCCACACTGTGATTTCCCAAGCTCTGCAGTTTCTTTATATTAAGGTATTAGCCACTTAATGAGTCTTCTTGTTTCTTTCGGTAAAGTCACGTAGAAGGGAAATAATAAAAATAAAACAATTGTGAGAATTTTATTTTATTATGTTTTAGTTTTATTATTTTATTATTTCCCTTTTACGTGACTTTACCAAAAGAACCAAGAAGATGAATCCCTGCAGTCACGAAAGCTTTAAATCGACACTTAATAAGTGTTTCCATGTGGGAGGAAACCGGAGCACTGGAGTAACCCACACGTGAAAGGCGGCAACACTCTATCCCATACAGACAAAATAGGTGGAGTCCAGGTTTTTGGTCTGCAGCATTTTCGTGGCAAGCCAGGGTATGGCTCTTCGATGCGCACGGGAAGGGAATTTTACAACATCTGTGCGATCCACAAACCCACGCTGCCTCAGAAGTGCTGAATTACAGGAAGGGATTAACATGCTTGTGGTGGAATCCCGTTCTCTCCGTGTTCCTAGGTGCAGGCCCAGCACAACTACACGGCTCTGGATTCGGACGAATTGGGCCTCCAGCTTGGAGATGTGGTGTTTGTACTGCCCCCCGACAGTGGTGACGAGCAGGTAGAAAACCTTTGTGTCTGGATACTGGCGTTAAACAGCTTAAAGACGATCGCTACGTCGCACGCTTTCAGATGTGATTATGTGGCCGTCTGGAACGCTCTTCCGATATTAAGAAGCCACTAGAGCTATGTACTTTTAAATCTATATTGAAAACTCATTTCTTTATAACTGCTTTTTTATTTAGTTTGTTGTCCTTCCCCCGCACCTCCGATTAGGACGGTTGGCTACGTACGGTGCGAAAAAAGTTCAACATACATACGTAAAGTGGTTTTATCCGCACAAGTTTAAGGAAGGTTCAGCCACGAGATATCACATATCCCAAAGTACCGATCATATAGAGCTAATATTGTGGATACATACCTTGGCTTATTGTTTCCTGGGGTGTCCAACATGAGTTTTAAGTTTAATAAATTAGCAGTCATAAAAAGTTAATCCACTGCTGGACGAGGGCCTCCCCACACTGCTTGTCGCGGAGGATTATCAGACCATACTTTACCATGCTGGTCAGTGTGGGTTGGTGAAGGTGGGGAACATATAAGCTTGAGTATAATACAGTACAACAATTGGTTTATCTGCACCCCGCCCTCCACGGTCACACACAAAGTGGTACCCCAGACGAATTAAGGGATGTGTTTGAACCCAAACGGATATTTGGACAACGTAATTTTCAGATGGTGAGTGAAGTTCACGGTCACCATCTACACAGTTAAATGAGGCATCTATTCCAATGTTTGTCAGTATTCTGTCACAGAGTAAAAATCCCTCCGATATGTTTGTGGTTTAGTACTGCCCCAGTTGGTGTTATAATGCCTATGACATAAAGGGGAATGAGGCAAGTGAGCCATAGCTGATATTTGATTTTGATTTAAGGACCACAGTAAATCCCTGTACTCTGTATCTTCATGAAGTGGATATTTTAGTGCTTGACGTGCATCCCCGTATAGATGGTATAAACTTAGTATATGTTATTTTGGTGAGTTGTTTCAGTTTGATTTCAGTTTCATTTATTTGGTATAACCCTGTGAGCCATGCGGCTCTTGACTCGGGTGCAACCGCAACAAAACAAAAACATGAACGAGAAACGTCTTAAAGTGACCGCACGCAACAGAAGACTCCTGGGAAAAAACAGCAAAGTTGTGAGCAGTACAATAAATAAATAAGCAAGGGTTTGTATCAGCGACAAAGAAAAATAAAATAACGTCTAGGTCCATCAGCCAAAAAAATACTTTTTGGGCCAGTGTTTTATAACAGCATTGTTGTGTCAGCAAAATAACCTTGGACCAGTTTCAAATGTGAGTCTCATCTGCTGGGTATGGCGTGCATCACGAATACTGATGTCTTGACCCAATGTTACAGGCACGTGACCTCCATGAATACCATGGGGCCCATTCATTTCAATACAGCAACATCAGCGAACCCAGAAGACAACCCCTTTGCTGCTGGAATGTTATTTTATGAACCCTTGAAATTGGCTGCTTACACAAAGTCTCCTGACAACTGATGTGGTTGAGAGTTCACTGCAATGTTTTAAGTAATCTTCAGCCATCACAACTTCATCTTAATATCCCGCAGATAAAACTGTCACTCTTCTGAGACAAGCAATAGATTTTCTGCCCGGTGTGCACTTTTAGATGTTATGCTGCATAATAATAGTGGATGGTTTTCAGGCTTAATTCCCTACGGACGTCATTTGTGCGATGACGTACACTTGCGTGTCTAAGTAAGCTATCTTTTGGTCCACAACCCCACCTGCCTGTGTGTTTGCACTCGCAGGATTCTGGCTGGCTTCTGGGCATCAAGGAAGCTGACTGGATCACTCACAGAGATCTGGATGGACACAAGGGGGTGTTTCCAGAAAACTTCACCGTGCGCGTAGACTAAGCGCCACTCCAAGAGACTCGCCCACTAGTAATGATCTGCTGCCTTGGCAAATTGCGAGTAATAAAGATACGAAAGTAAACTAGCCAGCCATCTGTTTAAACCCTTAAATGAAAGGGCGTTTAACTGGTTGAACAGTTTTCCTTCCGTATCAATGGGTTCCCAGTGGTGTTTCAGACTGATTTGAAATGTACTCGCTGGAAACAAGTCTGTGGTTTGCTTTGATTGAACAAAATGCGACGAGATACATTGATTTGGGTGGTCTGTTGATCGATAATTTGAATGTTATTTCATTTTGCCAATTAAACAGTTGTCTTCGCCTGCTCATGTATTCATTTTAACAATTAGCTTATTAAAAGAAAGTCATCTCATGGTAGCTTACTGACTAATAAGGATGCAGTGTTTAAAAACACGTCACTCGCTTGTGACATCTGTAAAACCAGAGGCGTGTACCAACTTACCACCCAGCGATTCAATATTTTGTTCTGATTTTGGAGTCGCAATTCGATTGAAGAATGCATTTCCTTGTTTGTACCGTCTCGTTCGTTATCCTGTGTATGTTCGATCTTGTTCGTTCAATGAGCCTAATGTTCATTCGCATACAATTTAAGCAGCTTATGGGGCCATCCATTTAGTACGTGCGCATGGAGGGGGGAGGGGTTAACCCAAATGCGTACGCTTGCGGATGGGGGGGTCTACTGACAATGTACGTACGCATAGAAAACGGGGGGGGGGGGGGATGAAGCCTCGATCATTTGTCTTCAAATGAGGTAGAGGGGGAGGGGTCAAGTTTTCACAGATGTTTGCATATGTACTAAATGGATGGCCCCTATTTTAGTAGATGAATCGTCTGCTTAATCTAAAAGGCCACTTGGCTTTTTTTCCCTTCGCTGTTTAACTCGCACCACTTAGAGCAGGATGACTTACTGTTTGATTGACATTTTTGGCGTTTAACTTGAAATCATTTCAAGTTCACGATGGAAAAAAAACCCATTAGTAGCATTATTTGACTCATTGTTCATTTATCTGAATCACACAGACGATCGGTAATTAACATCCATTTGATTTGTGATAAACCTACTGTCATTTGAATAGGAGAGTTGTGATCGAGCAACTTGATACATTTAAAACAACACTATATAACCACCATTAACACTGTTCATGAAATCTCAATAATAAGAATGAGAAGTCTGCCTTCTCAGACGAGCAATGTGGCAGTGCTCACCTTTACTGCCAGTCCTAAGCCAGTTGTGGAAATTCCGTATGCCTTTGGTGGAGGCCATTATCTCAATAAAACAAGCATTGTTGACCTGGCAGCTGTCCTAATTTCCGCCACCCTGAAATAATGATGGGCCCGAATTTAATTAGCAATCTTCCAATTCCGAGCGAGGCGTTCCAACCACAGCGCCACCTTGCCAGATAGTAATGAGAATAGGGCTGGTGCATCTCCTCCATTTAGCTGTGAAACTAACACGAGCGTAGCACCGATTACAGGCTCCCAGTCTTTGGGGTGGCCTTGCATCATTGTGACTTCTATAACTTTGTAGCTCTCCGATGCACTTACCGGTTGTACCGCTAGTTGTTTGGAACTAATGTCCGACGTTTCATTCCACATGCTGAGAACTTCTCCAGGAACTGAATTGAGCTGGCAGAACGAGCTCCCAGCGTGTGGAGTGAAACGTCGCACGCCAAACCAATATGTCACGCTGCCGGATAATGCGCGTCATAATCCGAAAACAGGTCTGAGAGCCAAGCAGCACAACCGTGAACACCTTCGCTCATGAGCATAATTGGCCATTTGAAAATGTTTCTATTTGAAAATAGCTACTGTGTGGTAAACCAAAAAACCCAGCACATTCGTCAATAACAGTGGCCTTAAAAGAAAAATATGTAATACGTGATGTTTCCGACAATGGCCCTTCTTCAAAACACATGTCGCCTATTATGTTTTTTTTTATTTTAAGGCCACGGTGTGATTGATGAACGAGTTGAGTTTTTTCGTGAATTGTCCTTGTGCACCACTGCCAAAGACTGCATCACCACATAATTTGTGTATCTGTGTAATAAGATCAACTCACATTGTTTGGTAATGATTGATTCCAGGACGACAGCAGGCCACCCCATGCTTTACCTTGTAACTGTGAAAGTGGAATTATGGCTGATACTAACGTCCCATGTGCAAATTGTTTCAGAAGCTTCGCTTTTAAATTGACAAATACAAGTGCAATAGTGTTCTTACTTAATGCATGTGGTTAAGACTTCTGTTCTTATCTGGTAGTGAAACAACAATGTACTCGTTGAACTTTATTTATAACAGCGCTTATCTCGACACTGCTAATGTTATCGCAAGGGCTTCTGATTTTGACACCACAGTTCCTGTAACTTCATGTGGGAAATGTCAGCATCCTTGAATGTAACTTGTTAATGTGTTGTCATTGATGAATCCATTTGATGTTTGTGGAAATGGGCAAAAAAAGCAGACACCAGCCTCGTGGTCCTACGTTTACTCAAACTAGATATATTTTCCTTAGCTTCACCGCTCTAATGAGTAACCAATGCTGCTCCATTGGGGTTGTCAACACTGGATTAACTAGTAATACATTAGCTCCTCCAGTTGTGATTGTCGATTTAAAGCAGAGGTTGCACATTGTGGTTTCATTTGCAAATTGTGCATGCCAATGATGAGGATTGCAGAAGGCAAATTATCTGGATAGGGTGTATTGTCAGTGAGAAAGTGAAGGCTTGCTGAAGGGATTATGTTGGGAAGTAAATGCCAAGCGGTAGAGAAATGTAAAGCGCTGCTTGACGAATTGAAGATGGAGCCCGTTATGCCAAAATCTGTATGTTAAACTTCTTTCGCACCGTACGTAGCCAACCGTGCTAATTGGAGGTGCAGGGGGAAGGACAACAAACTCAACACAAAACAGTGAAGAGGAAATCGCAAGATCGGAGAAGGCTGAGGAAACTTGAAACAAGAATCTGCCCTTGGGCAGATAACTCGACGACAGAGAGACGTAACACCGCGTGTCACAATGCCAGCTCGCTGCCCGACGTGGGTACGCGTTTGCCATGCGATACCAACCATCGTGTGCGTGGAGTGCACTGTGGCTTCATTCGCAATACGGGATAGAAAAATTATGGGTGATACAAAAAAAGTTGAGCGTGGCGAAGGCGAGTTTAGAAAAGTTGATGTGGAATATCGCACTTGCATTGTTGACCCGCGAAAGCAATAAGCAACCCCTGTTAAGCATGTGTATTGTACCGGGAAATGCTACATGCCCAAACATCTGCTGATAGTACAATATAGTGAAGTCCGCGTTGACTTTTATGTGCCGAATGTAGCATTGTTTCGCGTTCCTGTTATTAAATGTGTGCATGTACCAGTGACCCGATGACGTTTTCTTTCTACCTACGTTAGAAGTAAAGCAATACCAACTCACAGAAACACTCAACACGTTCGTCTATACCACTGCGTGTGGCCTTAAAATAAAAATATATACTGTAATAGAAGGCGTTGTGGGCAACGGCCCTTAATAGCACATTTAAAATAATTCAGAATGTGTGCTGTAAAGGGCCATTGCCCGCATCGTCACCTATTTTGTATATTTTTACTTTAAGGCCATGGTGTTATTTACGAATATGTTGAGTTTTGTCACTTTGTTAACGTTTGTTCAACTACATACAGCAAATGAAACTAATCTTCTAAAAACTAAACTTTGATTTACTAGGTAAGGCCCACTGAGCTATACAGCTTTTTGCAGAAGCGACCTGGCCACAAATGATAACTCAACGAAGTCGCTAATCATGTTGAAGTTTATAGCAGCCAATTACTCTGAATGCATGCTTCTAAATATGAAGGGAAAAACCGAAGGAACCAGAGAAAATTGCACGCGACCACGGGGAGAACATGAAAACTCAAACCGACGGCCTGTATAGGGGCCGTCCATAAATGACGTCACAGCACCTAGGGGGTCGGGGGGGTCAGACATTTGTGACGATGTGTGACCAGGGGAGGGGAGGTTTGAGAAATGTGACGTCACATCAGAATGCGCAACTTTAAATAAATATAGACAACACGTTCTCCTTAATTAAGTCGACTTTTTAATAAATGTTTTCTCCTACAACATCAGAGTGCAGCGCCACATTAAATACGCACTACAATGACAATAGTTTAAAGCGATTTGAAGCATGTTTTATTTTCAAAATGGAAATACGGTTTTGGGGGGGTGGGGGCAGAGCTTTGTGACGTCATATTTGAGGGGGGGTCAAAAATCGTCCAAAATCGCGTAACGTCATTTATGGACGGCCCCATACCAGGCGAGGTAATTAACATGTTAAATCCCCCCACACCGCCTCTGTCCACCCTGGGGTATAAATGCGTACATCGCAGTTATGGTGAGGTACAGCGTGGGTATTCCCACCTCTTCCGAGGAAACGTCTGTCCATCGTCAGAGTCGGCCTCACTACCACCCAAGAGCAGTCATTCATTGCAAGGTCCGCGGGCCACTGACGGCCCCTGGTGGCCTTTAGTGTGGCCCCTGACGTGCGGCCCCCGACAATACACAACAACACGTGGCCCCCCCCCCCCCCCATCGTGCTGTCAACCGCAATGGTTTCAAATATGTGACGGCCCTCAACACTGATGTCTTATGGGCGAAAGTCCCCCCCCCCCTCCCTGAAAATGAGTGAAGAACATTGCTCTAAAGCTTTTTCTAGTGGAGGCCATTCCATCAGCCTCGGCAA
>CM025636.2:10812385-10850333 GCA_014621495.2 Entosphenus tridentatus
TTACCCTTCTATCTGGCAACAAAACTGACACCTTTTTTTTACAAAAATAGAAAAAATAATAATAGAAATAATAATACAATTATTTCTATTATTTTTATTTCTATTTTTTTATTTTTTACCTACGTGACTTTTCCGAAAAAACCTAAGAGTATGAATCCTAGCAGTCACGAAAGCTTCAAATCTAGAATCAACTTAATATTCACCATTGGAACCTCATTTGCCAGTAAAAATAGAATACATTTTTTTACCCTTCTATCTGGCAACAAAACTGACACCTTTTTTTTTACAAGGAGTCATGTTTGCATAGACCACAATGCCTGCAGCCATAATGCAAACAAAAAACATAACTCTGATAATATATGCACTGTCCTTGAAGTTTATTGGTCCACACCGAGACAGCTTTCCTTAGAGCCTAGTCTCACATGGGTTGGACCAGATGACGCCAAAAGGCGCACAACTTGGACCAATCAACTTCAAGGACAGTGCATATATATTATCAGAGTTATGTTTTTTGTTTGCATTATGGCTGCAGGTATTGTGGTCTATGCAAACATGACTCCTTGTAAAAAAAGGTGTCAGTTTTGTTGCCAGATCGAAGGGTAAAAAAACAATTATTAACTAAATATTCATGAGTTTTGAAGCGGCAAACTTAATATTTATGAGTTTTGAAGCGGCCAACGTAATATTCATGAGTTTTGAAGCGGCCAATTTAATATTCATGAGTTTTTGAAGCGGCCAACTTAATATTCATGAGTTTTGAAGCGGTCAACTTAATATTCATGAGTTTTGAAGTGGCCAACTTAATATTCATGAGTTTTTGAAGCGGCCAACTTAATATGCATGAGTTTTTGAAGCGGCCAACTTAATATTCATGAGTTTTGAAGCGGCCAACTTAATATTTATGATCTTAGGTTTTTTCGGTAAAGTCACGTAGGGGAAAATAATACTAAAAATAAGAAATTAATACAAAATATTTTAGCCCCGCCCAACCCCCCAACACGTTCCATTCATTGGCTACCACATTCCGATAAGCCCCCCCACCCCCTTAACTTGTATTTAAGAGCTTGTCTCTTGGAATTTTGCCTCACTTGATACAGTAAATTTAGCTGTGACGGTCCCACCTGATGACGGAGACTTGTGTTGCCTCCGAAACGTCGTGATTTATTATTTTATTTCTATTATTATCTATATTATTTGTATTTGTTATTACTTTTTTTTACCTACGTGACTTTACCGAAAAAACCTAAGAGTATGAATCATTGCAGTCACGAAAGCTTCAAATCTAGAATCAACTTAATATTCATGAGTTTTGAAGCGGCTAACTTAATATTCATGAGTTTTGAAGTGTTCTACTAAATATTCATGAGTCTTGAAGCGGCCAACTTAATATTCATGAGTTTTGAAGTGGCCTACTAAATATTCATGAGTCTTGAAGCGGCCAACTTAATATTCATGAGGGAGGGAGTCGCTCTGAGGATTTCGCCCGCTCGGTGATGCCAGCGAGCAAGTTCTGAAAGTTGACTGGGGAGTGAAGGATGGTGAAGTGTTATTAAAGAGCTGCAGCAGCATCTACTCCAAGGTAGGCTTCGTGGTAAATCTCCTGCAAGTGTTCGCGCTTTAACAAATACAAAGCCAAGGTTTCGACAGCCGAGATTTAAACTTTTTTTCTCTCCTAAAATCACGAACATCTCCGTAACGTTACGTAGTAAACTTACGGATTAATGTGTTGTTTTAAATATATATGTATCCGTACAAAATAAACCCGTTTAATAGGTTTTTGTATAAAAAATGTTTTAATTGATCAGTGTCTTGGTTGTGTCCGCGGGGTTTGCGTGGTCGATGGACGCACTTGGCCGTCTATTGACCAGCGGCCTAGCCGCAGGCTTCCCGCGAGAAATATCAGGCGAGACCGGTGATGGCCCAACTGTCCCCGGGCGCATAGATAAGTAGTGGAAATTCCACATTACTATGGCAGAGGGAAGTCTTGCACAGGACGACCACTGTTGGCTTACCGCAAAGTGGTGCTCGTTTTATTGACCATGGGGATGTTATCTTACAGAGTTTGTGGGTTGTTGGTAGAGAGATGCGTGTGTACGTATGTGTTGAACTTCTTTCGCACCGTACGTAGCCGACCGTGCTAATGGGAGGTGCATTAATGTTTTTTTTAATATTTACGGTGTAAATTACACGTTAGCACGTCGGGGCTAGTACGTCCGTCTGACGGCCACTGTTTACTTTCCACAATTATCACGGAGGGAGTGATGATTGGCCATGTCGCAGTGATGCGATTGTCAGTCCACTTGCCCTAATAACAACCCCACAAGGATTGGTGATGTATGGGATACAGAACTAATATTTTAACAGATTCCCCGCGAACACGATAGGGGGTAAATCACAGCTAAAATTTTTATTCCGAAGCCTCTACGTCGCCCACCAATCTCAAACACGTATTTACATCTATTCACAAACCCTTCTAAAGGCGCGTTAGACATCTGTGATTTTTCTGTAAACGGATAACTGTATATCAGAATCGTCGGAATATACTGAAAGAATCCGATGAGCTATAAAGCTCTTTCACAGACGTGTACCAGCCATTACTCATTCCACTGCCTTACCACGTCGCGTCCATCGTGCGGTTTGTTTGACCATACTTCACCTCGCTGGTCAGTGCTGGTTCCTGATGGGGGGAACGATTTAGATATCACCGGTCACTAATATTAACTGTAGCCGGGGGGGATAAAAATACAGCGTTTAGTTTAAATACCTAGCAAAAATAAATTACAAGAAAAACTACATCGACATTAAATACAAACAAAATAGTACAACATGTTAATTAAAATCATTTTTCAAAGGCTAAATTAAGCAGTTGCGTTGTTGACTACACTCGTTTTTGTTCACGCATGTTAAAATAAATGTAACATCTATTTAAGCATGGCGCTAGCGTTAATTTAACAACCACAATGCGAACCAATATCGCAGTCCACGGAATGTTTTAGATTTCCCCCCCCCCCCCCCAATAGTTTCTCGTTTAATAATTTGGCACAAGCTAGGGTAGGGTGAGAAAGAAATCAACTTGGGTGAATTGTTCACGCACACCAGACACGGGAGCCTGAACCACCAGTTGTGCATAGGGAGCCTTTTCGTGGCACATTCATTCCTGGGCAGGGAGGGAGGGTGGGAGCTGCGTTTATAGCCGGGGTGGAGTGAGATGCCAGGGGGCCTGAGTTTGGGGCTTGTGGTTTTTGGTGGCTTGGCCTGAGGAAGGAATAAAGGGGCCCACAGAAGGGTCCAGACAAGGGGGGCCTAAGTGACCCCTCCTTTAGGTGAAGGGGTCTCACTCTCAATTGGATAAAGAGGATCTGTATGTTGAACTTATTTTGCAGCGTACGAAGCCAACCGCGCTTAGTGAAGGTGCGGTTCAGAAGGGAACCCTGGCTCACACACACACTGATGTTGAAATAAAGTGGTTTGTTGTGTTTGCAGTAACTTGATTCATTTTATAATTTTTGCTTGAGTGGGGTGGCACAGTGGGTAGGGTGATGCCCTGAATCTACCGAACTGAGTTAGATTCCAGGCCGTGGCTAACATTAGTGGTGAGTGATCAATAAATAGGTCTTGGTACCCCTCCCCTCAAGCCTTTTAACAACGTGCATTGATTAGCGTGATGACGCATCGTGAAACAACCCTGTGATCGACATGGCATGGAGATGTAGTGAAAAAATAAAATTCACAAGTAAAAGATAACGTGGTCTATATGTTTTCAAGTGAGAAAATAGGGTGACACATTTCAATTTGAGTATCTGAGCTGGTGTTGCAAATTCCACATTTCAGTGGTGGTCAGTTCTTAACATCTCCATCATTTGTTATTAAAAAAATAGCTTGTCATGCTGTACATCTCAAGGCACCAAAGCAAAAAGGGTATTTGAGACAATTACTCAGCAAAAAAGTGAATGTAGACGAAGTGGAAAGTCAACAGGAGCGGACATATGTGTTATTCCTATAATGTTTGAATAACCCCTCATAGGGTTTTAAATTTCAAGTTGGGTTCATCAATGCACTTTTTTTTGTTGGGTCACGTTCGTACCGCGTGGCGTCTAACCAGGTTGTGAGAAATTCCCTAATCAAGCAAGCTGCCTTCACATATCAGAAGTTCTGTGCCCACCACACTTGCTACGTGACTTATCAAGAGTATTATCCACCCGGCCCACCCTGAGAATTTTATGTCACGCCACCTTCTGCTTTCTGCGATTGCTACCTGAGTAGCATTATTATTTCGTCAACAGGCGGATTTAAGGACATTGTCATTGTGAGTCATCACAGCCAGTACTGCTTATTCTGCCACAGCACCAAATTGCTTTCTTCTGTCACGTCACACATCTGCTGTTCACTTCTCACCCAACCCTTGAAGCCTGATCATAGGGCATCTCACCATCTGGCTTTAGATCCTCACGACGGTCACTGACCTCTGGTTTCCACTCCAATGTCTGCCTTGGGAACATGCCATCCTCGATCCTGCACAAACATCCCACCCCATCACAACCTCTTCCTGATTATGTCTACAACGCTGTCCTGACAAGTTTTCCTCTAACTTTCAACTTACTTTCCCTCTACTGGCGTGACATTCCTCACATTCTGTACACAAGCCAAAAGCTCCTGTCTGTGTGTGTGCGCCACAGTCCTGTCAGAAAATTCGGGAAAAAAATCCTTAATAAGATCACAAGCACACATGCTTCAGTTATTCCGTGTAAGAATGTAACGCAATTTTGCGTAAAGACGGCTGACATTTCTCTCGGCATTTAAATGTTAACCTTCATCAGTTGGTTGCATAGACGTAGAACGCACGCACATTTTTAAAACTACATTTGCCAATTCATGAAATAATCCGCATTTCTGGTTATTGTGCAGTTTCTGCTCACGTGAAAAGACCCATGAAATGCCCTAATTTGGCGTCCTTTCAACAGTACTGGCAGCAACAGCAGGCACATTGTGTGGTGCAGTGAAAGGCATTGGTAAATAAACAATAGTTACGTGTGGAAATAGTGCAGCTGCTTTGATTAAAAATGTCACGAACAGAGTAGCTAGCTTTTCACACGTTTCCATTTGTAGCATTTATAGTCATAGAGACAGTATACCACAGAGTTATTAACAATTGGAAGCAGATATTAATGTTGCTTTAATACCATTAATTACCATTATCCTTATGTTGAAGTTGTGTCATGTAATAATAACAAAATCCATTTTGGGCTCTCAAAGTCACAGCTAGTAGTGGACAACTGTTTATGAAAGAACTAGTTTTACGACCTGGCTTCGCCCGAGACTTGGATTCTTTCTTGATTTGAAGCTTTCGTGACTGCAGGAATTTATACTCTTTGTTGGTTCTTTCCGTAAAGACACATACGCGGAGGGTGTGGGGGGATGCGTGACGTCAGCAGGCACACTGCGTAACGCTGCCGCATGCGTACGCGGTGGGGGGGGGGATGCTTGACGTTAGCAGGCACACTGCGTAACGCTGCCGCATGCGGGTGACATCACAGATGTGACGTCAACGCTCACTTGGCGTGCAAAATAAATGCATTATTGCGCCCCCCCCCCCCAAAATCCCCCCAAAATACAAAAGTCTATTTTTATACGTTTTGCATTGTGTACAGTCTGGAAGCTACCCACATGCCAAATTTCAAGTTTATTGCATGTCGGGAAGTATGCTAAACATTTCGAACAGACACACCTTTTCACAAATTTCCCTTTTATATATATAGATAGCCCTAGAAGTTAAATCAGTTTATTTCGGGTAATGCCTAAGATTCTTCTTTCGTACGGCTGATGTTGTCGATGCAGAGGAACAACTATCATTTCACATTCAGGTGGTCAAGCCAGATAACTGCGTCAGGAGTAGCAGCGTGTATCGCTGTGATATCTCCTTCGTATTTGTGGATCGGGTATTGCGTCGTTCTATGTCGTGTATGAGGTGGAAGATGGCAGCCTTCACGTGGCCCACTCTGTTAAGAGAGAAGTTACGACGAATCCTTTCAAATCGGCGACCGAACATCGAATATGGATTGATCTCCTGGTCTCCAGAGCAACAACAAGGCCCAAGATGAAGCCACGGAACTACTTTTCTTCTGAAATTATATCATTAGCCCTCTTTAGCCACCATCGGGGCACACCTTTAAAATGCCCTGTACAGAGTGACACACCTCAACAAAACCAAACACTTTTGTTAATGTTCATAACTTGAATAAACCAAATTTATTGAAAAAACCTATTTCATAATTGTGGATTTCTTTAATGCAATAATTGGTAACAATAAAACCAAACACTTTTGTTAATGTTCATAACTTTAATAAACCCAAATTTATTGAAAACACCTATTTGATAATTGTGGGATTTTTTATGCAATAATTGGTAACTGGGCTGAGACAATCGACAAACTACGTTAATCTGCAGGCTGTTCTCTGGCATGAAGAGTTGCGCCACTTTGAGAGAGATCCGGACCGTTACTTCATGTCATGAAATTATGCCAAAAGCACAATTTTAATACATTTCGAGGAAAAGTTGTTTAATCGTAAGAAAAATATCAGATTCATCACAGGTGGCTGAACTGGGAGTCCAGCCCAGGTCCGAGGGGCGTGTTGGCTCAGTGCTCTGACACTATTAGCACCCTGAGCCACCTGGCTACCTCCCCATCATCATCATCTGCGTGGCGCTTAGCTGGTTACTGCAGAACCAATCACACAGACTCAAGCGAGCGCCCACTGATGATTTGGGCTCTGTTGTAAAGAGCAGTGTCTCGGCTGAAGCGCCATCATCATCTGCGTGGCGCTTAGCTGGTTACTGCAGAACCAATCACACAGGCTCAAGCGAGCGCCCACTGATGATTTGGGCTCTTGTAAAGAGCAGTGTTTCGGCTGAAGCGAGCAAAGCGTGGAGGCTTCTGCAACGTCGTCAGTGACAGCCGAGGTATTGTACGTGTCTGTTCTGTGTATTTTACTGAAAAGTCTGTCTGGAGAAAAGGTCTTCTGCATTTTGAGTTGGCATGATCAGTCTGTATTTAAATAGATTACGAGGGTTTTCACGGGAATGCTAGTGAGCAAAAATGAATTGGCATTAAAAGTGAACGGAGCAAAGGCGTAAAAGCTTGAGTCATCGTCAGATTTGGTCCTGTAAATTCTGAACAACTTTTAAAAATGCTATTTAATAGTCGACTCAACAGTCTTGTAGTCTTACGTGATATATTTCAAGTGTTCTTACACTATCGCTGTGTTTTGTAACAAAATGTGACATTTGCATTGGAATGCTTATTGAGAGGAGTGGCAGTATAACAACAGAGTTGTTGTGACTACGGAACTGGGCTCTCTGCCTCGCGTGCGACAAACGTTTGATCTATAAACAAAACCCATGTGTTATTAAATCCAACGGCTCGGCATTTTTAATGACTTGCATACACATGTCCAGATGGCTCAATGGTCAGAGTGCTGGAATCACAATTCGAATGTTTTCAAAGTCTAAATCCCAGTTGTGAGGCCACTCAGCCCATCTTCCTCTATAGAGGCAATCAAATAGCTACAGCAGTGAGAAGTCAACATTGGTCATCCTACGGAAAGACTGCCCCCCACCATAGAACAGTGGAAATTCCACCACAAGGTTTAAGGCGACCAAATGGAGATGAGTTCCATGCCATTGCCCGATTGACCAGGCAGGTAGACACTTTGACTTGATATTTCATCTTCTTGGTTCTTTCGGTAAAGTCACGTAGAAGGGAAATAATAAAAATAAAACAATAAAATAATTCTCACGACGTCGGGAAGACAGCGTCTTCCCGACAGACCTGTTCTTCACCTGAGGACGGCTGCTTGCATTGTGGCCGAAACGTCGTGAGAATTATTTTATTATGTTTTATTTTTATTATTTTATTACTTCCCTTCTACGTGACTTTACCGAAAGAACCAAGAAGATGAATCCCTGCAGTCACGAAAGCTTTAAATCGAAATTGATATTGAATAATTGTAAATGGGGGGGGGGGGGTCGGTCTTGTTGGATTAGTGTGTGGCTCCACCATCTTATAATACAGCTGGGGCTTGTAACCATGGTATGTGAGACGCCCGTACAGGATAGCTTGCCAAAAGCCAGGCATAGTCACTGAATGTTAAGTATGCAGTCAACCCAAACCAACGCTGCCTGCAGGAACACACCCATTTGGCTTGTTGGAATGACTATTATGCATGCATAGGCTTGCATGCATGGAGGTGCAGCTTAAACCCAAGGATTTCGTGTTTTTGCTATTTTATTTTTAATCAGCGTGTCCTGTCTTGTCTGACGCATGGTTCAGATACATGGTCAATAACAACATATATATATATCTTTCGCACAAAAACTGTAAAGTCCGCAAAACCTGAAAAGATGTACGCTTGGAGTTACGTTGAGAGACAAAGAGATGAGCACGTGGAATAGAGAACGTGTGCAGTTTGATGACAACATTAGAACTATTAAGGAAAGTGAGTGGGATTGGGCAGGACAAGTCTCTAGAAGGGATGGTGGCTGATGATAAAGAATAAAGCGAGGGAAGCCTGTATATAACAGGTGACCTTTCAGGCAATGGTGTGTAGACCTTCTCTCAATAGGTGCACTCATTTAGATCAAAAAGCTGGGCCTTATTTTTTGATGTCCATATTTTTTAAAATCTATTCCAGGAGGGTTCCCTGTTTCACACTGCAAAGAGCAGTGGCCACGTATGCTGTAACATCTGGACAACCTCATCTTAAACGTCATTTGTTTCCAGAGTTATTTAAAACAAATATCCTCAAGACATCTATAAATGTAAACAATTGCAGTGGTCACCTGCCCACCATTCTTCCACCACGTGTATGATAGCACGGTTGACTACGTACGTTGCGAAATAAGTTCGACACGCATACAAACGATCCAGCCTGTCATGCAATGTTTTCATTTTCGTCACCAAGATCTATTTTTGTGGTTTATCAACGTCAACTTCCTTTTTTCTGCTTTCATTCCTCCGTTTCTTGTTACAACTCCTTAATTTGTCTTTGCGTCTGTTCTCTGTTCTCTACTCTGCGAATTCTATTGTATGGCAACACATTTTAGTCTCACATTTCCATCCCTTATCTTTCTTTTTAAACATGCTATTGTGTTTCTGGTAGCTGGTTCTGGTTGCTTTTTGTCCTTTGCTGGCCCTCCGCCCTTTTTCAGTATGCTGTACACTTCAATGTTTGTTGTTTTGTCAATTTAAAGCGGTGATTTTCAGCAGTGTATTGAAAAAGAGGTACAGTATGTTTATGCGCATCCAGTGGCCTTCCATTAATATAAATCTCGTTCAAGGCAAGGGTCAATGTCTACCTCTTATTCCTGCAGCTAATTGTTTCCCAATCCGACTGGCAAGTCCTTTTTAATGATGACGTCACCCTGCTGCTGCTCTATATAAGAACGGGAGACAGAGCAGAGCCTCACCATTCTGGCGAATTGCCCGATGATGCTGGATGCAATTACCAGCGAAACGTCGTACTCAAATTGTAAATGTTGTGGTTTCACGCTTCAACACACTGGTGGGCTAAAGCAGTGAACTATTTGTCTTTTGTCAACGTGACACTTTTACTGATTGGCCGTGTCGGGTGATGGAGGGTTACGACACATTTATAAATAACGCGATCTAAACCCAAAAACGTTGATTATGAAGTCCTTTATAGCTTTCACGTTTTTTTGTTGCTGTTATTCTCATACCTACCCCTTGCAAATCTGTCGATAATCACCCTTAATCCTCCTTGCAGGTGATTGTTGCGTGTTCATCCTTATTCCCCAGCCTCTTTCGCGCCATACCCCTCCCCTACGATGCATCTGCAAATGATCTTTCCTCCTGTACGTTTTCTCGACTTTGCATTTGCACATGGGTAGAATGGAAAGTCACGGTTGCATTAGTAATGGAAACCGAGCTCCCTTATTAAAATCATGCGGTTGTTGTCATCTGCAACGTCAGTTGAGGTGGCTGCGTGTCCCGTGGGGCCTAATACACCTTTGATTAAACTTGCTTCTCACACTGGTAACTAATGGCTATTGAACAAAATGGCATATATCAACACACAGTATTTGTATTTATTTGCTCATGCGGCACTCGATATTTGTATGATATCATTGGCATGTGACAGGCGCGCCCTGCTGGGCATTTAAAAGTTCTGGCTCGAGCGTGAGTAAATGAGAAGCCTTTTGAAGGAAGTTAAGAAGTAGTTCTGTGGTGTCACCTTCGGGGGCCATTCTTCTCTGACACAACGTTGTCCGCTGCTTGCCGCAAAAAGTTTAAAACGGATATATTCTTCATATTCTAGCCTGACACTCCTAGCACAATTGAAATGTAACCAGGAGAAATAATAGAACAATAATCTATATTCTTGGTTCTGTTGGTAAAGTCACGTAGAAGGGAAATAAAAATAAAAGAAAAAAATTCTCACGACGTTTCGATTGCAACACAAGAATATGAATCACTGCAGTCACGAAAGCTTTACATCGAAACAATAATCTATCATAGTGGAATGCATTGGTGTACTGTACATAGGAAATGTAAATCTATCCAGCTGGCCAGCCAGTCTATGAAACCGCGAGGAAGATGGGATTTGTGTACTAAAGGGCACCACGTGTTATTTTTTTCCATCTGTGGTAAAGAGTTCTGTGGTGGTGGTTGGAAGGGAGGGTGATAAAGAGGGCAGACTAGATGAGAATGGGCACCCCCACCCCCTCTGCCATGTGTGATCATCGAGTTCAGGGCATTGTGCCCAGCCTCAGCTATGATTAAAGCAGTGTTTTTTTTCAACATTTTTAATCACCAATTCGAATGGCAGCATTGTAAAATGTAGTAATGATATCCACCACTATTAAAAATGCAAACTCTTTCAGACCAAAGTCCAAAATTCACGTTATTAAGTACAGTACGCTGATCACATGACCTTTTAGATGGAAGAGTAAAAAATGTGGGAGACTTACAATGAATGTTTCTAAAACATATTTCTCTTGTTGAAACATCTGCTTAATACTGGAAATGAACGTGTGAAGGTCCACCAGTAGTATTGTCAATATACTGCATCAATCTCTCTTCCATAGTTTCATGGATATTTTACCATTATTTGTGTATTTATCGTTTTTTTTATTTGCCATCATTTGGCACGTGTTCACTTTTGTAAAAAAAAAAGATCCTACATCTTAGGTAATGGGTTATAAATGACGCTTTGATAGATTTGGCTATGATTTCTTTTTTGGCTTGTTGACTGCAGCGTTATCGTCATGAACGTTACAACCAGCTGAGATGCCGTTAACGCAAACGATACACACAACACACGCTGTCGTTTAAACATTCATCATTCCTGCCTATCAATCCACATCCGCCCCCTCCCAATCTTACCCCTTCCCTAAAAACCCCTCAACAATCCCCATCTCACCTCTCGCTGCCCCCCCACCTGAGTGATAGAATAATATGTAGACAGTTCAGATTGTGAATTGAGCTGCCTTCATTAATATCCACCCCACTTGGTGATGCCTACTTAAGGCCAGGACGAATGTAAAACATTTTAGGCTCCTGGATGACTGTGCTGTAATCTCTCTTGTTCGATGCAAATGTCTCGCACGTTGGGCGACTGATGATATCCCCCCCCCCCAGCTCTGTACGTGTATCTAGAAGTGAGATCGGTACAAAAATGTCATTGGTGACATCTGAACAATTACCTCCACAACAACCAGCAGAGACGAACATTCTTGACTTGACGTCACCCAGAAAAACTGGCCATTGGGACAATTTTCCATACGTCTATTGGTGCGGTATTTTCAAACCCCCATTTGTACTTTCCATCCATATGTTTTCTGTTGCTTTTTTATGCAACCGCATGTGAGTTTTTTCAGGGTGCGTCTGCCCTGGTGCAGTGCTATTTTCAGTGACAAATAACCAAGTTCCTCTATGATGAGACCCTTTTGCCTGAAGAAGGAACTTCTTCTTTACGAAGCAACTGCTTCTTCAAGAATATTGAACTTATTCATCAAGAAAAAGGGCTCGTAAAGGAACTTTGTGCGAGTTAAACTGTTTTGTGGGTTTTTTCTCAATTGTTCTACAGTTGTGCCCTCAAAAGTTAAGTCATTAGACGACGACATTTCTGTATGCATCTCTCACAGTGAGCAATAAAACGTCACCAAGTTTCAGAGAGCGGTAAATCACAGTGATGCATCCCTTTAGTCAGCCGATTGTCCACGTTGGGTAGCAAGCACGTTTTATTCCCCCTGTTAAGACCGTTTGTAAAATCCAAAGCTTCAACTTTCAACAACAAATTAAATGACAAACAGAATACAATGCAATGGTTTTTTTTGCACTCATTTAGGACTTTGATGAGACCAACAACAACAACTGTCAACTTAACAACATTTTTTTTATTATGGATGGCTGAAACCTAGATTTGAACCTGGGATCTCAGCGACGCTGGCTCAGTGCTGTGATGCTTTATTAGACCCCTCATCCCATCTGGCCTCCTTTCGTGCACTTGTCCGTGAATCTGTTAATTCCCCACAGTCAACGTTCCACGTTGTTGTGTGACACATGGGGTTGTTGGTATGGTAACGCTGCACTTGGAAAACTAATTATGAAAATGAAATGTAAAGTGTTTACAATTCACGGTGCTAGTGGCAGTGTGCAACATAATTGTGATTGGTGAATGTAGGCTTTGTCAGAGTATAGCTTCAATTTAAAATCTATATTTTTTTTACAGATGTTTTGACACATGGAAGCAGAGGTGTCTACAACAGAAGCTGAAGAATGGCACTCAATAAGCAATCTCACTTAATGAATAATTATGCCAACATTTAACAACTTGCAACTTTCACTACTACGTCGAAATTAGGCCACAGGCATTTATCAGTAAAAGATTTTAAATCAAATGAAAGATGGCGCCAATTCACTGTGTCTGGTGTCACTTGGTTATTCTCGCGCTGCTCTTCACGGCAGCAGAAGGCAACATCCACCGGGCGAACGCGAGACGCCTCTCCCGCAGAGAGCCCTCGGCCGCCAGCTCCCCCCACTCCCCCCACTCCCTGCCTCCTCCCGACAGCTCTGACGCGTCACTCTCCTCCGCTAGCCAAGTTCCCCAGCCCTCCTCAAGCCTCTCGCCCGGCTCGGTTAAGGCGCCCGTCCGTACGTCGTCCGACGGAATTTCCGAAGGCCACAAAGACTTTGGCTACTCCTCTCCGAGCCACGATGCCGCCCACCAAGCTTGCGAACGTGACGATTCCAGTCAGGCGTACCACAAGCGGGGTTTCTCTGGCGCTGCTCCCGGACACCAGGGGGGCCGCGACGAGAAGGGATCTAGGTCGGACGTGGCTCCCGTCGGCGGCGATGACGATGGCGAGCCACCGTCGTCCCCCGCTTGGTGGCTGGGTCTGGACTGGGATGGGCGGCTCGGAGCGTGGGTGCTCGGGCTGGGCGGGGCCTGCCTCGTGGGCCTCAGCGGAGTGCTGCCGATCCTGATCATCCCTGAGAACACCGGCGCCCACCTGCAATCTCCCGGTCAGCCACGGAGTAGTCGAGAAGAATTTTAATGAAAAAAATACATTGACACGTTATATATTAAAATATTTATTTACAATGCGTAACAGCATTTGTCACGATTTAATTGTACAGCCATTTGGGTCAATCTGCTGTTGCGAGTAGTCAGTGCGGGTTGGTGAAAGCAAAGGAAGCCAATAACTGTTTTAAATGTCACTCTCCGCTCACATTAGCAATGCTCTGGAATCAAACTCCGTTTCCAGACTCATAGCGTGGTGCACAAAGCACTGTGCCACTTCCTGTCACTGATTAATATATCGTTAGATAATAGGGTAGTAAGTATCTGCCCGGGTGATGCGGTGGTGAAAACAGCCCACTGTCGAAAGGTTGCTCGTTCAAATCCTGGTTTGAGTTCAACTTGGCCCATTATTTTTCCAAGTCAATAAAATGAGCACCAACTTATAGGCAGTAAACTCTGGGTCTCCTGTAGGTAGAGTGGCCTCTGCTATGGGAATGTGGAATTTCCTTCACCTATTCATGGGTACAAGTGGAGATGTCCTTCAGAACATTTGCTCGTTTGACCGAAGAAACACTTCAACCCCATGTCTATGAACTACACAACCTGAACCACATTCTCACAACTTGTGAGAATGTGGTTCATTGCTAATATGAGAATGAGTTTGGCATTCCCACCACCACAGTTCACACATTGGGCTAGTTGCCTCAGCCCAGATTCACACATCCACATTGCTGGGCCAAGCCAGATACAACTGGGCTTTGTAGTGGGTCCAGTGGCTGGCTTTACTAAGAGAGAACGGACGTGTGTGGTCTTTGGCGTCTTTCCCTTAGGTATAATTACGGGATGTGTTTTTGTTAACGTAATAAGCATAAAAATGCAAAATATGGAAAAAAATATGGAAAAAACATATAGAAAATGAAATATAATCTATTTTATTCAGTTACAGAGAGAAGAAATGGGTGGGGGGGATGGAGGTGAAGGGTTGAGTCCACAGAGGCATGCTTCTCTTGAAGCATTCGTACAATAAACTAGCTTGGCTGGACTGTTCCTGGAATTGACTGGCACATCTTGGGAATGGTTTTGTAATGGTAATGGAAACATGGCATCATTTGTTTCTCTCTGGAACACTTGGACCATAGGTTGAGGTTTGAATAAATGGGATTTTGGTTATGTAAACACATTCCTGGGCTTTTAATCCCAAGGTGTCTTGACGCAAGTTTGAAGTTTCATTCGTGACAAAAGTTGCAGCAAGCCTGCATGGGTGGGGCTTATGCGAAAAACTGAACTGTACCACCATTGGAACCTCATTTGCCAGAAGCAAAATATGATAATTGTTTTTTTACTCTTTTATCTGGCAACAAAACTGACACCTTTTTTACAAGGAGTCATGTTTGCATAGACCACAATACCTGCAGTCTGAACTGAACTGTAGCTGTGGTGCAAGACAAGACGATGACGCACATTGTTGATGGCTGTTACCATGAACCAAGCTTATCAGTGGTCTATAGACGACACCGCTGCACTCTCCGAATGATGAAGCTGTTGCCTGGATCGATGCAAATACACACGCTAAAGAAATAAAATGAGCGAAAATTAAATCATGAAAAGTTTCAGTAATGTGGTTTTTGGAAGCACTCTTTATCGGTGACTGGAGTATGATGACCTTTTAGGACATCAATGTTATCACGTGCAATGCATTGTGGGAGACTGTACTCCAACTCTATTGTGCCATGCAGTGCATTGTGGGAGGTGGCCATATTAAACAGATGGAGGGTGGCGAATGTCGGGGAACTTTCAACTCATAACGATTGCATTTGAGCCAGACTTTGGTTTGACGGAGATTCAGGAGGTGAATCATTGTTATTTTTTTACAGTATCAGATTTCAACTACAATTTTTGTTTTGTTCATTCATTGTTTTGGTAACGAATTAACGTCTCATAAATTAGTTCACTAGGCTTGCATCTTTGTTGATGAAGCTTGACGTTGTGAACCTCGTGCGTGTGTGTTCTGTCTCTAGAGGGCGGGCGGCGGCTGAGGTTCCTTCTGAGCTTTGCGGTTGGCGGGCTTCTTGGAGACGTGTTTCTGCACCTGCTGCCTGAGACCTGGCAACATGGCTGCACCCAAGGCAAGTTCCAGATATCACTGCAGGCCTCTGCATGCTCCTGACAATTGCGTCTGTGTGCGTGCGTGATTTTATGTATGTGTGTGTGGTAGTGTAGCGGTTAGCGCGCTGCGCTATGAACCCGGCGACCCGAGTTCGATTCCCGATCACAGCCAACACCAGTGACGATTATCTGAACTGGTCCTGGGCCTCCCCTAGGTAGACTCAGACTAAAATGAGTGCCTGGTGCGGTGCGTAAACATCACCACTGGGGAGACAAAGGCGGCTGGGCGTGGTTGCTGGCCACGCACTCCCTCATGTGCCGTTCCGGCTTTCATTGGTGCTCGATAACAGCACTTGCCCCAACAGTGTGTTGAGGCTCTACCGGGGATCTTTGTCTTTGTTTAAGTGGTGAGCGGTAGTGTAGCGGTTAGTTCGTTGCGCTACGAACCTGGAGACCCCAGTTTGATTCCCGCTCACAGCCAACACCAGTGATACGTATCTAAACTGGTCCTGGGCCTCCACTAGGTCAACTCAGCCTCAAATAAATACCTGGTGCGGTGTGTAAAAACATCACCACTGGTGAGACAAAGGTGGCCGGGTGTGGTGTTGGCCAGCCCACCCCCTCATGTGCCGTGCCGGCGGCCTTCATAGGTGCTCACTAACAGCACTTGCCCCTACAGTCTGTTCAGGCTATATGGGGGGTCTTTTACTTTGTTTGAATGTGTGTGTGGATGTGTGCTTCAAAAGGTTTGCGTGTGAAAAGTGGCCATAAACTCAAAAAGACATTTCAATGGGGAGGAAGAGCAAATCGTTTTTGGGCTGAGCACATGAGCCACTCAAAAGTTAGCCCACTTTGCATAACCCTAACTAGTGGAAAAGCCACGAGTATTAGCCCTACTTTTTAACCATAGCCAACTTGCCAGCCATCCTCTGTAATAGCTCTACCCCTGACCCTAACCTCGCCAGGTCCCTCTAGCATTCAGGTCACTTTTGAGTCTCGGTGTTCATAATGCTCTATGATCCCAATGATTTGAGTTTGATTCCTGACCAAAGATAACATCAATGGCAAGTGGTATCTGAACCTGTGCTGAACTTTGCCTGGTTGACTCAGCCCTGCTAAACAGCATCCCTGTGAAGGAACAAAGGTGGCCAAGAATTGTGCAGGCCAGACCACTTCCTAAATGTGCCGTGTCCGTTTAAGTAGATGCTCACTAACAGTATTTGCGTAGACAATCTGTTCGGCTAAACAGAGGGATCTGTGTCTTTGTCTGCGTTCTCGCGCAGTGGTTAGCACGCTGTGCTACGAACCCGGCGACCTGAGTTCGATTGCCACTAACAGCCATCATCAGTGATGATTATCTGAACCGGTGCGGGGTCTCCCCTAGGCCAACTCGGCCTTAAATGAGTATCCGGTGCGATGTGTAAACATCAGCACTGGGGAGAGCCGGGCGTGGTGCGCCGGCATTCTTAGGTGCTACAAGGCTATAACGGGAGATCTTTATCTTTGTTTTGTGTGTGTGTTTGCTTTGTGTGCCCACATGTGCATTGTGTGCGTAGGTGCGGGGCTGTGGGTCACAGTGGGGCTGCTAACTTTCCTGGTGTTGGAGAAGGTGTTTCCTGACCTAGATGAAGATGAACCGCCCACCACGGTACAACAACAACACCCGCCATTCGCCACTGCTTGGCGGTGACGTCACCACATTACACACACGGTTTATCCTCAAATTAACGTGGCCACGTGGTATCTCGACCTGCGTGCAGGACGTCCCTGTGGTGTACTCTGCCTAACGTGCATGCACAAACATCAGCACTGTGAAGAGACAAAGGGGGCCAGACATTGTGCGCTGGTGCTCTGGCCCAGACCACCCCCAAGGGAGTTTTGAGAGAATGACTCAACATTGTTTTTAAATGGAAGAATCGTACAATCCTGAGAATGCGCAAAGCAACGCTGCCTGGGCCAGACCATTCCAGTTTAGCACTGTACAATAGGAGTTACTAGTTCCCGTACAGTAACCAAGTCCCTCATAGCACCGATTTCCCACTTAACCTCGAGATCAAGCAACCTCAATATCAAGCAATACTTTGTTTAATTACTGTGCACCTTAATACCATATACTCTTTCAGCTTTAATATTGCACACTATTGTGTTATGAGTTGTTAACGGGCTAACATGCATGGGGGGGGGGGGGGGCCCCGGCCACGGCGGTGAGCTTTGTCAGCATGTCATTTTAGTTGATTAATTCATTTGTTGTCACATGCCTAGTCAGCACGACCAGATCTTTGTATCATAACGCGCCTTCCGTAGGGGAACCAGAAATGCAGAAGGGATTTTTCAGCTAAATGAGCTGTCCTCGTTATGAATTCAGCATTCTGCTCAAATTCTCTTCATGTTCTGCAAACAAACAGCTGATGCAACTTTTCCTAACTCTCAATACTTTATTGAGCAATCTTGAGTGCTCTAATCAGCACCTTTGAACATAGTCATCAACAACAAACAAGTTGCTGTTATATCAACATATATATGCTACCTGTCTTGTTATCGAAGCTGCAAAGAGGGCATGTAGTTAATTAACCCAAGAATAACCCACAGTGTTGTATTTTGGTTAAACCGTGTGCGTTAATTCTGTAGTGTGACGTCAGTACATTTGTTGTGCAGTACGACCACGCGGAGACGGGATTTACTATAAGGGCTGTTGCCGTTCATTAACACTTTCACACAACACTGTAACTCACACCAGAGGTAGGTGCTCTCTTTTCTTGGTCCGTATCCTGGACGCCCAAACTCTGTATTGTCCTACCCTCGGCTATCCCTTGGGCTCTCTCACTTGTTTGACCAGAACGGGGGTTCATCCAACACCGCCCAGCGACGAGGAGAGAGAACCCTCTCTCTCTCAGCCGATTCTTACTGATTACTCAGGGCCCTGCTCCCAGCTATCCCTTGGCTCTCCCACTGGTCTGCCCAGGACGGGGGTTCATCCAACAGCCGTCCCGGCTGTTAACTATACCGAAACCAACCTGCATCGGGGTCGACAGTAAACAGCCAGAAACCCATCAGCAGGAACAATTGGAACAACAGCATAACAATATCAACAATAACAATGTGAATGGAGGTATGAAGGCAGGGCCTTCTGCGGGGAACAAAAAGGGAGTGTAAGGCAGAATGGCAAGTGCAAGAAGGCCTTCATCACTCAGCGCAAGGTGCCGACCACACGTTGGCGATGGTTGGCGTTCGATGATAACGGGTCCAAAGGGAGGTGCTCAGCGGAAAAGAGCGCCTCTGGACCGCGTATGTGCTGCTGGTCCGCTCCCCCCGGGCAGCATCCGGTCCATGAGTGGGCAGTGCGTCCATCGATGTCGGCTTCACCACCGACGGGGCATTAGGCGGCGCCTCGGGAGCTACTCCGAGAGGTTCTGTGGGTGGACAGACAGACGGCTTATACTGCATAGCATCCTGGCCAGGGCGGCCCGGCCCGTCGGACGCATCAGGCACCAGCCACTCCGGAATTTGGGATGAATCTACAGGACAAGGCAATACATATCTTTTTAACCTAGACGGATGAACAATCCAGTGCGCACGCACTGTGGCCGGCAGACCTCCACGACCTCAACTGGGCCCTGCTTTTTCCCCCTTCTTCCACGGAAGCCCGGAACCCTGATGCTTCTGTAAGCGCTCATGAGCCGCTTGTCGGCTAGCCGAATTGTCCACGGCCGCTTCACGCAGCCTGTCAAGCATGACCTTCATTGAAGCGGGCACCACGGTTCCCTCTTTAGACGGGCCCAGGCCCATCTGCACGTGCATCGGAGGTTCGGGCTCCCTTCCGTACATAAGATAAAAGGGTGAAAACCCCGTTGAGGAGTGAGGGGCCAACCTGTACGCGGCTAGGACACCCGGAATTAACAGGTCCCAGTCAGCCTGAGATGCGCTCACCCGGTGGCACAGCATGTATGTGAGGGTACGATTTAACCGCTCCACCATCCCGTCGGTTTGAGGGTGGTAGGGCGAGGTCCGGATTTTGTTTGTGCCGAGGAGGTCACCGCCTGCCATACAAGTAGGGCCTATACACCTGGATGAAAAACAATGACAAGCAGCTCCCTACGGGTCACACAGTAACGTTGTTCCGCGTGGGACAACACGCGACTGTCATACGCAACGACCCTTTCAGCGCCATCAACCACCTGGGCAAGTACGGCCCCTATGCCCGTGTCGCTGGCATCGGTGTCAAGCACAGAGGGCAGGGAGAAGTCGGGATACCCCAGGGGGTGTGCATCCGCCAGGGACACTCGAAGCGCGACGAACGCTGCCTCCTCCTCTTTACCCCAATGAAACTTTTGGCCTTTAGCGGACAACGTGTGGAGTGGTTTCGCGATAGTCGCAAAATCCCGCACAAAGCGACGGTAATATGAGGCAAAGCCAACGAAACTGTGAACCTCCGCGACAGATGTGGGGGTTGGCCACGCACGGACGCAAGCAGTTTTTTCTGGATCTGCGGCGACACCTAACGCACTGACCACATGACCCAAAAACTTCACCGATGGTTGCAGCAAATGGCACTTTGACGAAGATCAAAAACGATGACATCGTCCAAATATATTAAACAAGATTCCCACTGTAGTCCCGCCAAGACCATCTCCATGAGGGAGAGCCCTCTTCCAGCCGATTCTTGCCCTGGCTCCCCGCAACGACCCCGCCTTCGTCACGGGGTCCCCCTTAAGTACCCCTTTGGCGGCTCCTCCCCCTAGCTCGGACCCGCCTTTGTTCCCGACGGTGTACCCCCTTTACAGCCCCCGTGACATGACGTCATCCTCGGCTGTCAACTCGCTCGCCCCTCCCTCTGTTCGCTCCCTCATGGTTGCTCACACTACTCCTCTACACATTTATTCCACATAATTGTAATACACAACAGCATCTGTCCGTTTACACTCAAAACACGCTATGATTCCACCGGCACACGTGCACCCTTCCGCACATGATACACTGGCAAGTTACGTACACATTCAATACATTTTCTCACCATACAGATGTGGTGATTACACACATAACAAACATGCACTCAGGCAACGTGTGTACATATATGCATGCATACTCACGTACCTCATTCAGGCATTATGCACGTGCAGTACAACAAAGACAAAAAATACCCCGTATAGCCTTTGACAGATGCATGGGGACACTGCTATTGGCAAGACTGGCACAGGACATGAGGTGTGTCTGTGGCAAACACCACGCCCGGCTGTCGGGCGCGGTGTCTTCCCAGTCCTGATGTTTACACACCGCACCAGGCACTCATTTAAGGTACTAATTTAAGGCTGAAGCGACCTAGGGGAGGAGCAGGAATGGTTCAAATATTCTCCACTGGTATTGGTTGTGAGCAAGAAATTAACTCGGGTGGCTGGGTTCGAAGTGCAGTGTGCTAGCCACTGCACCACCGCTCCTCCATGCATATACACATTACCATACACATTATTTTAATAGGCAAGGTGCACAAGCACCCATAAATTACACACATGATCCATCTACACATGTATTATACAGGACGCAGCACATACACAGTTTGCACAAGTAATTTGAGTTGTGCATACACGTATATTATACAGGCATGCTGCAAACACCTACACATACACACCATATATTGACACGTATTGACTGTATACTTACCAGCACAAAGTGCAGTTCGACTGTCGCGCACAGTGAACACTCGCATGCATTGCCACGTGCGATGGTGATCAATCGCAAGCAGTGACCTTGGTTCTTAAGAAATTAAGTGTTTCATTATTTTTTCCCTTTGTCAGAACGGCGTCGCTTCAAAAGGGAATGGCGTCGATTCAAGAGAAGGGAATGGCACCATCGGGAATGGATCGGCGATCTCCAATGGCCAAAGCAAGAGTGCCAGTAAAAAGGAGCTGTCACCCACTGGCAAGGCGACATCTGAGCACATCAAGGTGACGATGTTTGTTTGTGTAGATCAGGGATAGTGAACATACGGCCCGGCCCATTATTTTCCACTACGAAACGGCCTTTAAACGACATTTATCCGCCACTTGAAGCATCTTAGCCACACTAATCGGGTTGCTTAGAGGGAAATATGTCCGACCTGGCAACAACACTGTGTTTTTACTTTTTGTACTCAAATAATTTCTGTGGCTTCAAGGGCCTCTCTATATTTGGTCAACACCCGCGTTATTTTTCACGTTATGGTATCGCGTGAAGGTGTGTGTGTCAATGTGTGGCCCGCCAAAGGTATTTAAGAGTTGTAGTCAGTCCTGATTAAGGAAAAGGTTTCTCATGCCTGGTGTAGATTTATTTACGGGCGCCACGGTGGCGAGATGTTAACTACCTCGCCCAGTATGCAGGAGGTCTTGGGTTTGATCCCGACCCTGATGCCTGTATATTTGGAGTTTGCATATCCTCCCCATAGTCACGTGGATTTTTCTCCGGGTCCTCTTTGTTTTTCTCTCCACATTTAGAATCAACATGCATTTAGAAAATCTGGTTGATCTACATTTACACGTGATAAGCCACTTTGTCGAGCTATCATTTGTGGCCAGGTCGCTTCTGAAAAAAACCCATTTAGCTCAGTGGGCCTTACCTGGTAAAACAAAAATCGTAGTTTTGGATTTAATTCATTGTTATTTTTTTTCATTCATGTGTCTTTTAGAAACCGCATGCTTCAAAGCCAAGGTGTCACTCGCTCAAATGAGCAATGGGTGATGCTCATGTCCATTGGTTTCCTCGAGCCATTGGTGAAAATTTCATATTCCCATGGCAGTGGTCTGTTTACCCACAATGGTACTCACTTTAAGTGCCCAAGAAGGATGATATAATTCACGGTTATGATGATATTCGATCGCATCAAGGCGGCGTGTTTATTGATATTGATTTTTTTTTTACCAGATTAATTGCAAAGTGCCTCAATATTTTTGTTGCCCTTTAATAAGTAAACAAATGCACATATTTACACGCTCAGTCAATGAAAATGTTTACGAATTCTAAAATGTTTTTTTTTGTTGGGAGGTGATCCATATCGGTGAGGACATTACAAGCATGTACATTTGAAGCAAATGTTTTAACAGCGTTAAGGTGGTCAGAGTCTACAGTTACAAATCTAAGCCAGGAAATGTGGAAAGACTCCGCAGAAAGGATAGGAATTGCAGCTGGAAAAGTTACTGATGAAACGTTGACGTGTAGGTGCAGGAAAGCATGGGTGTCAAATCGTAATTGAGATATCCTTTTTTTACGGTATATCTCATGTATCTATATATGTAGGTTTAACTTATTTTCGCATCGTACGTAGCCAACCGTGCTTATTGAAGTTGTAGGTGAAGGACGACAAACTGAACACAAAAAGCAGTTGTAATGTCATGAAAATGGGCAATTGTACATGTCCAGCCGTTTTGTCCCTCCATTGCTGGAGGAGGCCCTCCTGACGCTGTGCGGGTTGTTGCGTACTTCACACTGCATCAGTCCATGACACCTATTTTATGCATGGTGCTCGCCCTCACAAGCACTATGCAGCACCATCCAGGCCCAAAAGCCTGCTTGGCTTCTGAGATCTTAAGAAATTGGACAAAATTCTGGTTGATCTGGTCATAGACGTCATGAAGATGTTTTTTTTTAAACCAGGGAGAGACTTTACAGTCACTCTTGATGGCTTTTATTCACTTGTTATTCCTTCCATCTGTTTGCACACTGCTTTACGGAGTTTGTGTGTGGATGCCAAAGGTGGTGGTTAAACAGTAACTTGTATATGTTTTGGCAGTTATGACCTTGTCCATGAATCCGTTGGGTCTTAGAGTTCTTCTTGCTTCTATAGCTAGGTTTATAAGCCACAAAAAAAACTATTTGGAAAATTAAATGTCACATTTTACTTACCAAAAAGTCTGCTCAACATCTCAGATGTTGAGTCACATTTTACTTACCAAAATCATGAGCAAACACAAGATCCAGGTTCGATTCAACACAGTACATACAATTTGTGATCTGATCCTATCTTTGAAGGGTGTGATCCCTGACATTCAATACCCCGGCGTCTACAAACTAAGCTGTGTCTGCGGCAGTAGTTACATTGGGGAAACTAAGCGACATGTCTCGGACCTTGTTTGTGAACATAAGGCAGATCTGAAACACGGTAGGACCAATTCCTCGGCCGTGGCTGATCATTGTTGTAACGCTTTTGGCACACACGAAATAGATTTTTCTGCAAACCTACTGGCTATCAGCAAAGATTCGTTCATGAAGCCATCCAGATATATAAACACAATTTCAAGCTAGAAGATGGGTACAAACTAAGCAATCATTGGAAGGACGTTATTAACCAGTTTAAGTCATAACTGGCTGTGATGTTTCCATCCTACCTGCCGATGTTAGCAGTTATTTTCGACTCTCTGAGTTACATTACCAGGTTAAATGTCTTTACATTAACAGGCTAAATGTCTCACTAACACAGCCACCGTTTGCTCGTTTTCCTCGATGTGGCGTTGATTTTCGTGTTGTTCGTTTTTCTTACATTGGCATGCTAATCTTTAACAATGCAATGGCCACCTCCACAGCTTCGTCATCGTGGAGGTTGATCAGCTCTCCGATCTTACATTTACATGCAAATTTCATCTCAAGCCCCGCCCACTTCGCTTATGACCCTTGGGCTACACCTATCTCAAACCTTTATAACATTCTGCCTCAGCAGCTCTCCCGCTATATTTTTTCCTGCCTCAGAAGCTCTCCCGCCATATTTTTTCACCTGATGACGATTGCTTGTGTTGCGATCAAAACGTCGTGATATTTGTATTTTTTATTGTTATTTTTTTTCTATCTACGTTGGTTTAACCGAAAGACCCATAGAATATAAATTCCTGCAGTCATGAAAGCTTTAGGTCAAAATTTGATTGATGCAGTCATACAAAGGCAGAGGAGAAGAGGTAGGTGGTGAGCTTGGATTCGAACGGGGAAGGGAGTCGACAGAGTGGACGGCTGGGGGCCCGGGTTCCAGATGATGGGGGCAACAGGAGAATTAGCGACCTCCCACTGGAGTTTAGAGCACTATATTGAGATTTATATGCTCAAAATAACAATCATTTTAATTTGTAACACGCACAGTATTCGCTCATTATTGAAGAGAGAATGGCTAAGAGGTACGAGGAACCACAGACAAACGGGAAGGCAGCCACATGGTAGCCAGTGCCAATAATTGCCCAAGCTCTACAGTCCTCTATATATGGAGGTGTTATTGGCCAATTAATGAGTGTTTGCATGTGGAAGGAAACTGTAGCACCATGAGAAAACCCACGCGTGCAAGGGGGGAAACATTGTCCCATTTAGACGGAACCAGTGGAGTCCACATTTTTGCTTCTTTTGCCTTCTCCAGGCAAGCCAGGGTATGACACCTCGTCCACACATGGGAGAAGGGAGTTTCGCAACATTTGTGCGATTCACCAACCCTCGCCTCCAGTGATGGATACAAGGCATGCATAGCCACCACCGCCCGGCTAAAATGTTGATGATTTAATTTCAGTTTCTAAAAAGTTGCATATGTTGCCAGATTTGGTGGTATGTGCTTGTAATTCCATACCAGGTTATGATGGATCATCCCAGATTTCATCATGCACTGTGAAACTCACAAACACACGAGGTTGAGATGCAGTCACGAGGTAGCAGTATTGAAAGTGGGTTCATGAACCCATCCATGCTAACTTTCAATTTCTTTCCAGTTGTAAGCTTAGATTTCCTCTGGATGTTCAAGTGTCCCACTTCAATGAAACACACTCCTTGTAAGGGAATTGGGCAAACAACCCAATGGAGGTCCTTCCTATTATTTTGCCTCAGGCTTTCCTCGAGAATAAAGGATGATTGTTGTGTAATGAATATGCATTGTTAACCAAGACCTATCTGTAATTATCTGGATTTAAATGAACCACTTTTGCTTACTGTCTTGGTTCCTTTACTATATTGCTTAGGTATGCTGCCGTGGTGTAAAGGTTAGCACACTGGACTAGCAATCTCGAGGTTGCCAGTTCCATTCGATCTCAGTGGGAAAGTTGAAACAACGGTACAACTTTCGTATATGGTCCACCACTTCTGTCCACCCAGCAGTTTTAATGGTTACACCACAGTCAGTCGATCGGCAGGTCGCGTATCTTGGGCTCAAGTGCGAATACTCCCACCTATTCAAAGACGTCTGGCCAGCATGGAAGAATAAGCCAAATACCCTCCTCTACTTACGAACGAGTTAGGTTCCAGAGGTCTGTTCGTAAGTCGATTTGTTCATAAGTCCAACTTTACTCCTGTCGATTCCAAACATGTTATACGGCATGTACACTTAACACGGAAAATGGCTTTAAAAGTTGTATAATCGCCTGTAGATGTGGATACCACTGGTTATTCATGTTCTGCAGATGTAGATGCCACTACCGCCATCTATTGCGTGGCGGTTGAACTTACGACTCTCGGTCCCAACAGGCAACTGGACATAGAGACAGGTTTGTTCGTATCTCTGAAACTTCGCAAGTCGAATGTCCGTAAGACTCGTCCCTGTATATAAGGGCTGCCGAGAGCTTTCTCTAGCGGAGCCCTTCCAGCAGCAGTCGCGTGAGCACGCAGTTGAAGGGCTGCAGCTTTACCTTTTCACTGTCTGGGTTACAGATTAGCGGTTACCTGAATCTCTTTGCGAACTGCGTGGACAACTTCACACACGGCCTGGCGGTAGCAGGGAGCTTCCTGGTGAGCCACAAGGTAAGAATCTCATGTCACCTGCAGCGCAATGTGTGAAACTTTAGGGACAGTGTATGACCAGTCCACTCGCACTTCTTGGATTTGCACAATTCTGCACTCGTGCGCAATCAAAATCTCTCCCAGATTAACTTAGCAATGCAGTGGCCTTCTTCTCCTTTGACCCTAAGCATGCACAGGCGTTTGGTCAATCAACTGCCAGATGAGGGCCTCACCCCACTGAGTAGGTCAACGGGGTTATTGGACCATACTTCACATTGATTGGTGCGAGTTGGTGATGGAGCCGATAACATAGTATAGTACAGTGCCACAGTGGATTTGCTGCATTACCTTCTGCTGACAACGTAGCCTTGCAGCAGCTAGCAAGCTGTTGTGTGCATGGTGGTCGTCCATCCGAGCACTATTCGGGATTAACCCTGCTTCAGCTTACAATATCTGATGAGATAGGGCACATTCTGAGCGATGTGGTCATAGGTGGACTGAGGCAAGTGTTGGAAATTCCACATTCTTATTGTGGGGTCTGGTTTAACCATAGAATGATCACTGTTGACTTGCCAGAAAGTGGTGCTCATTTTACTGACCCCAGAGAAATTATATGCGAAGTTAACCCCCGACCATTCTGATTATGAATCAAGTGCAATGAGAACTGGGACTTTTCAGTCAGACTATTTGAGTGTTCGCGTAACTCTAACCCAGGAACGCTCAGACAACAAGCATAACGATAACTCGCTACCTTCATCATTCATACTGTCGTCTTACGAAAGAAAATCGATTCATTCCGAATAATTACGAAATAAAAATATATTGTAGGGCAACGTTTGCCTAAAATATCAGACTGTTTTATATATATCTCCGTTAATTATGAAGTTGAGAAACAAATGTTTAACTGCTCCCGGTGCAGACTCTTAAAACATGTTTTCATTTGACTATTAACATGAATTAAGTAAAAATAGCTTTTAGCTGCTGTGGCTTTGCCCACAGAGGCCCCCTGTGTGTGCCGCACATGCCTGCCTGCGCAATCCTGTCTTCTTAACCACTGTCGTCGACCATGGTCAATCCGCTGCTGGATGAAGGCCTCCCCCAAGGCAGTCATCTCTCGCTGTCTTGCAATGCAACAATTTGTCCAGCTGCTGCACATGAGTTCATCTCATTAACTCCATCTTCGTGATGGATGTACTCTTGGGCATGTTTTTTTTTGGCTGCAACTTCATCGTTGGTCTCTCTGTGTTGATTCTAATGTATCTCACCAACAAATTAAATTCCACATGGATGTCTTGACCAGGTCCCAAGACACCTGCAATGCCAGTCAATGTGGCACAGCAGCCTTGTCACCAATGACACGTGTGGTGAATGTGTTGGTATTTACGTTGTGGTTGTCTCTCTAGGTTGGATATCTTACTACGCTTGCAATTCTTCTGCACGAGATCCCACACGAGGTAAGTCATCTAATAATGAGCGTTTATATATCTTTTATTGCCTTTTAATACAAATGAGTTTGTGAATTTAAACTTTCTGGTCATTGAAGGGTTTAGTCTGTCATTCAATATCTACTAAGACGGTGGTGGCCAACACTGGTGGAGCCAGTTGGTGGGGTGGGGTGACACGTGCCCCCCCAATGATCTGATCGAAATCCCTCATTTCGATCGGATCATTGGGGTTTATTCGTAATAAATCGGCATTTTGCGACCCCCACTGCCATTGTGTAGCATATTATTACATGCCAGAGATTCTATGAAATGATAGGACAATGGTCTGAGTCCATAATTGGCAATAAGTAACAGCAAATCAGTTATAAGTGACTCACAGAATTGTGCGCAGTTGCGTACACAGTACACAACTTCCCTGAAGGCAAACACCTTCAGCGAGCGCGATGCCGATCACACACGATTCAAATTCGACCCTCGATCGATGGCTGCGCCATCGCCGCACACTCGTCGAATAAAAAGCAAGGGACAAGTCCTTACTAACAATTCCTATAATTTTTCATTGCTGGAGGGGTTGCCCCCCTGACCTGAAAATCCTGGCTCCGCCATTGGTGACCAACAAGTGACTCGCCATCCACAGATGCATCGCAAAATATTCTTTATCTATCTCAGGAAATTTGTAAAAACCCTAATATAAGTAGACGCCATTTTTTGTTATGGCTTAACGGCAAATAAAAATCCCTAAAAATTAATTCGTTAACAACGTAGTTTCTGTTTAACACGGGCTTTCATAACGTCTACCAATAGGTGGCGCTATGACCGTATCCAATGAGCACGGTTGGCTACATACGGTGCGAAAGAGTTCAACATACACACGTGCGCGTACTTTATGTCCATATATATTACAGGGTTCAATCAGGTAACGGTTGGTCGTAGCTTTTTTGGTGGATTGTGGAACCCGTTGAGATTCACCAGGATGGACCACTGTGCTTCGTGGTCCATCCATGGCGCCGAGTGCGGTTTCCAAAACGTCACCTAAGCTATATATTTGCTTTTAAGGCCACAGTGTTTATGACGAATGTGTTCAAATTGTATTGTTAATTGTTCTTGTGCACTAGTGCACTAGTGCACAAGTACAATGATTATCTCCCCCACCCACTCCTCACCTCGCAACTCAATACATTCTTACCATTCAGGGTCTAAATTCAATGCAAGAGGCAATTATTGCATTTTTTCCATGGTGGAAAAAAGAGCCTCTGCCGTTCATTGTGGACTGACCGAGCATCTCGGTTGACCCATGCAGCCTCCATGAGTGACGGTGGAAGCTCATCTGCTGTCGTTGTGGAGCCTCTAGTGGCCGCAGCGGTTAGGTTGAAACAGTTCCACACATTCCAATCAATTATGAGGTAAACCTCCTCATCTATATGGTGCACTACGGCGAGATGTTAACTACCTCGCCTGGTATACAGGAGGTCGTGGGTTCGAGCCCGACACCTAACACCTGTGTGTTTGGAGTTTGCATGTCTCTCTCCCCGTGGTCGCGTGGATTTTTCTCCAGGTCCTCTGGTTTAACCCTCCACATTTAGAAACAATGCGTTTACAGTATTTTGGTCCTTTAAATTTCCACATGACAAGCCACTTTATTGGGCTATCATTTGTGGCCAGGTCGCATCTGAACTGGTAAAATAAGAAAGAGTTTATAATTTTAGATCAGAAACTTCTGATGTCTGTGAAATATCCTGTCAAAAAAATATGTACACCTTTTTGGGCAACCAAGATTGGTTGTCCTGTGAAATGCATCTCCTACATCATGGCGATGTGGATTTTTCTACGTCCAATGGATTTTCACCACTGGCTGATGGACCTCAATTGATATGATCGCCATCCTATTTTCCGTTTAAAGGCATGGGATATTTTGTCTGACGTGAATGTTAACAGGGCATGCAACCGACAGGAAACAACTGGATGCGTGTTGTTGTAACTGTGTTTATGGCGACTGTATGTCTGTGAAGGTCGGAGACTTCGCCATTCTACTGAGGGCCGGGTTTGACCGATGGCAGGCAGCCAAGCTGCAGCTCATCACCGCTTTTGGGGGCATCTGTGGAGCCGTGTTCACACTCACCGCCCAGTCCGCACAGGGAGCAGGTCGGTTGTGCGTGTGTGGGTTTGTCTTTGTAACATGGGGCAAGTCGTGGTTGTCTTATTGTGGCTACTTCCCTCCGCGCACTCTCCTACCAATCCCCGCTCACCTCGCTCTACTCCCCTCCATGCACACCCCTACCTCTCCCCTATAATCTCATTCTTCTGTCTCTCCCCTGTACACTTTGCAACAGCTGTGGGATTTAGCAAAAGGAAATGATTGCAATGTGTGGTGACCTCTTGCCGTTGACCTTCGAGGTCACCGTGCACCCGTCGCCACGTTGCACTCACAGCGAGTGGCATTCCCATGTCGCCTGCACAGGAGACAGCACCGCCTGGATCCTCCCGTTCACAGCGGGCGGCTTCCTCTACATCGCCCTGGTCGGGGTCATGCCGGAGTTGCTGCAGGAAAAAAACCCGTGGTGCGTGCACTGATGCCACCCACGCACACCGTGATGCACACACCGTGACACACTGCCTGTCCATCCATAGGAAAAGCACAAAGGTACACCTGATAGACTTCAACAGAAATTTGGGGCAAGTGTTGTTAGCGAGGACCTTGTAAGGCCGGCACAGCACACCAGGGGGGGTGGGAGGCCAGCACCACACGTGCCCTACCGCCTTTGTCTCTCCAATGCTCATGTTTACACACTGTACCAGGTATTCATTTGAGGCTGAGTCGACCTTGATATCTTTTTTTCTCTCTATCACCTTGTTCCGTCTGTAAATTTAATTAGCTGACGTTTACTCGCCTTACATTTGCTCGCCTTACATTTATTTGCAAATTACATCCCTAGCCCCGCCCACTTAGCCTTGGGTTGAACCCACCACAAACGTACATAACCTCCTGCTGCAGTAGCTCCCTCGCTACATTTCCTCCTGCCTCAGCAGTCCGCCTGCTGTATTGCTTCACCTAAAGACGATGGCTTGTGTTTTGCTATCGAAACGTCATCTATTAGCTATTTCTCTATCTACGTGACTTTACCGAAAGCACCAAAGAGTAATAGACAGTCTCTTGGTAAACTGGTCCCTGCCATTAGAATGTGGAATTTCCACCACTTGCTCTGGGCCACAAGTAGAGATGAGCACCATTCCAGAGCTCACTTGAGCAAGGGGAGACGCTTTGACTTTTTTGAGTTTGTGTTGGGAATTTACCATCCTCGCTACATTCACTTCTGCTGTTCTACCTCCCTATGCATCACCACCTCCAACGGTCTCCCCTGCCCCCCACCCCATTCGATGCTCCGCAGGGACTCCCTGTGGCAGCTGCTGTTCATCCTGTGTGGCATCGGCGTCATGGCGATAGTGACCATCGTCGCGGACTGACCACTGAGGGTCTCGCGACTACCCGGGCAGCCTCCCGCGAGTGATGGCGGAAGCTCGCCTGCTCTCCGACTCTGAGCACGGACATTGTACACCTCCCTCCACCCCCCCATGGCGGTGGTGGGCGTTGTGATGGAAGACTCGTGAAGTTGGGAAACAGATGTTCACTCTGCGCTTTCTCCGCTCCTCCCTTCTACTGCGTAAGCCCAGGAAAATCGAACCAGGCTCAGATGCCGATTTTCACGCAGCGAACCATGGGGTTTTGTTAGCGTCCGATTCAAAGCATGGTGTGCGGGCAACTCCCACAGGCTGTAAAGGTCATCTGGCTGTAAATTCGTGTGTTTTTTGATCAAATGTGATGTTGTTTTTTTAGTGGTGAACATGGTTGTTATAATCAGTATATATGAATACACACACACACATCGGCACTTTACACCAGTGGTGTTTTTAAACAGTTCATAGTTTTATGTTGATATTGTGGTGCCAAGTGTGTGCTCTTCATGGATCAACAAAAATACAACCATTTCATCATTCATAACTTGTATTTGACCAAGAGTAGCTCATTATCATTACGTATAACTTGCTGAAAGTTTATCATTCATTGCCTATTTATTATGATGACCCACATTTTAAGAGTGCTCATCGTGTCGATGAGTTGTGGTAGCGTTGACATTTTAAATTAGCCGGGTAGTGCTGTGGTAGAGTACTTTGACTCGCAATCAAATTTATTACGAGTTCAATTCCCTAGTTGTGGGTCGACTCAACCAATCATCCTGATGGGTTTGATAAAAATAGGTACCACTTTGTGGGAAGCCAGTCGGTAGTAGTCATCCTTTGGAGATACATAGCAACCGCCTTTATAAAGCAACATTTCCACCACTGGCTCAGTTCTGGTAGTTTAAATAAGCACCACCTTACTCCCTTTTGAGCAGGGGGAGTGCCTTTAACTTGCAATAACTATAAGATTTCTAATGTGAAGTGATTGGGTAGAGATACCACTTCCATTACAGCATCGTGGGTAGAAAGTTCCCGTGGTGGCAAAACTGCCCTGGTGGGACCCAGTACCAAACATCCCACAAGCTGTGTGCCCTCCACTTTGTGGCCTTACTGGATTACAGTGATGCCCAAAGAGACCGCAACATTATTTATATTGATGTACAGCAAAATATCTATTTTATAAGAGATTTTTTGTAAAAACCGAGTAATATGGTGTACAGTAGTTTATTAATCGTGCACGCTTTGTGTAGAGGATGCACGCAATATCCAGTACATTTAAAATGCTGTAACATAAACCTGGTGTGCATTATAGTCAGAGGAGTAGAAGACACCTTAAGTGTCGCGATATTCCCGTTGTGCTTTAAGGAAGCACAAACATTTCCAACTGCGTTTATTTTTTATATTTTTCTTGTTTTCCTGAACTCTTAAGTGTTTTGCTTTTAAGACCAATAACCTTGGCCCTATATTGCGAATACATCTTTAGCGTATGTTCTGTGCATGTTTACCTCTTATGCAGGATTAATTATGTGTTTTAATTGTTTGGTAATATTTGGCAATGCAAAAACAGTTTTAAATCTGTTATGTTTTAGTTGACCGAATGATGCTTGTTTCCAGATTTGACGGTGGACGACCCCAGAGATGTAGAGTAGCACACCGACCGAGACTCCCCCAGCCCCTTCACAAGCCATGTCATACTTAGGGGGGGCACTCCCAACCCCCTGGGGGAGCTAATATACTTCACGATTTTCTTGCGGCTCTGTTCTGCAGACGTTAGACCCACCCACTTCAATAATCTGTTCGTGACCATATTACAGGGATTCACAGATTGTTGGATCGCAAATTATTGCGGTTTCTGCTCTAATTTGACTATCGTTTGTTTGCACCTGAATATATGAGCAGATCATTAAGTCGGTTTTCATGTTCCCACACTTAACCCAGAATAAGGCATTGCGGTATCACGATTGCCGGTCCCGAGCCAGTGGTATAAACCCCCACATTCCTGCGTATAGGACAAATTCGTTCATGAGACGACCACCGTTGATTTCCTACCCAAGTGGTACTCATTTAATCGATCCTCAAGGGATGAAGGGCCAAGTCGACCCCTGTCTGGATTTTTAACTCACGACCTTCCAATTGTTCATCTTTAACCAGAGCGGCACACGTGCCCTTTTGCATTTATTTCCTCCCATTCCCTGCCACTTACAGTCCAAACCTCTGGGTGCTTCGAGTTTTCCTTCTGCTGCAAAGCTTTCTGCGGTTTTGATTGCTTTATAGCTCTCCGAAGCGTGTTCGGGTTGTACCTCGACTTGTCCGAAATGATGTCCGACATTTCGCTCCACGTGCTGGGATCTTCTTCAGGAACTGAATGTTCTGACATGTTCCTGTTTGCTGGGAGCTCATGCCAGAACCATGGCGGTCGAAGCACATACCATCGGAGAGACATTTTGCATCTGCCAAACATGAGCTGTACGCAAGTATACGACTGCTTAGTTATTAAGGCGGTGCAATGTAACGTGTTGTTAAAAGGAAACTCTGTTTTGTGGGTTGGCCATCTTAAACCCGGTTCTACTTATGACTGCGACTACCTTCTAATGAAATTCTGCTTGATTCGGGTGAAAACAAAGTTCATTCACGTAATAACTGCATGTCGATGAAGTTTACAATTTTGGCTTGTAAAAAAAAGTCACCTTTATTTTTAAAATAAATAAAATTGCTTATAATAAAAGGAATGCTGTCATTTTAATGTGTGCTGTGCGTTATTTTGAAACTAAAATGATGCGGATCGGTCACTTCGGCTATATATAGTGCAATCTAATGTACTATAGCTCTTGTGGATGGACAGCCTTGTAATACAATAAAGAACGCCATGGCAAACAAGACCAGGGTACCGAGTACATGCCTGTAAACCCCTTATCAGTGCCTACTTTATTACAGTCCAATTCAGACCTTATTGGTTACCCCGGGGTCTTATAAATCTCAACGTTCATCCAACAAAGTCCCATCACAAGGGATAAACAGACATTTTTTGCCCATATTGAAACGGCTGTATGCCGTATGGAGCTGAAAACTAAATTTCCCTGTACAATAATACAGGTAAACCGTATGGGTTGACAGGTATGCGAGTACCAAACAGACGCAATTCTATAGATTGCATAGCCAAAGATTCGTTGCATTTCCAATTCTGTAAGGGAGTTATGCATGGGGATTGTGTAAATGCCCGGCTGATTCTACAGTCTGTCCGGTCCCCCATCTTAGAGGGGGACCACCAGGGCATCCTTCCAATCCTGTAGAACCCGTCCAGTGGTCCAGACTGTTATGATGTCATGTAGGGCAGTCTGCACACAAACGCCACCCTCCCCTCAGCAATTCGTATGGGAGAGCATCTCTGCCCGGTGCTTTTCCTTATCTCAGACGCTGAATCGCCTTCCGTATTTCCTCAACAGATGGCAATTCAGCCAGCCACTCGCAGGGGGTGACTACTTCTTCCAATGTGAGGCACCACAACCTCAGCAGGGTCATCCTCACTTTGCCCCATGTTTTCTGGGCTGAGGGATTTTCCCCTCCCCCCAAGACTTCACAGAAATGCTCAGAAAAATCTGCAAACCTGTTCCACACGCTCATATAAACACACCAAAAACACGGGTGCACAATCGCATGCAAATACTCTCCTCCACAAACATGCACTGTCACAAATAGACAACGAAAAAGTTCCTCAACATTGCCTTTTAACAACATACTGTTAGCGAGCACCTATTATAATTATCAGAAGTGGGCCGTCAGGACCAGCAAGGCCTTCTCTGCTGCCCTAGAGATTGTCAGAATCAGAAAATTATATTTTGATAATTTATTTTGATTAATACTATATGTATTTTACAAAGTTCGTTCTGATCAGTCTATTGACGTCATTTCATTGCTACTCTCTCAGTTGTGCGGCTTCCAGTGCTGCTAATAAATTATAGCTTTTATTCAATCAGATTTTCCATCTGTGCTGTCTCCACCTCTCCCGGGTGAAACATCTACTCTGAGGCCTTCAGGGTGTCGAGTGAATCCCCTCTTCTGTTGAAGCAAATGGGGACGATGTTGTCATTCTTTAACCAATCAGATGTCGAGTTTGCCATGGTGGGCGTGTTCTTTGACACGCCGGAGCCTTCTAGCTGGCCTAGCCGCCTACGTTAGCCGTGTTCGTGTGGCGTGATCGGAGGGCCAGTTAGCTAACTGAAGTAAAACTAGCTAGCACGTAATGTAGCACATCTAATATTTATTCAAACTTTTTTTCATGTCGTTTAGATTTTTAGATGTAGTGCTTTAGATTTTTTCTGTGGGGAAGCCTGTTGAATCCTGATTGTGTTGTTTTACGGCATTTTTGCTTGCTTGGTGGTCGTATGAGTAAATGTGACTGGTTGCGAGTTTGTTCTTGTTTCTTTGGTAATGACATTGATTTGGGCTATGCGATGTCGATTTTTTAATGCAGCATCCTGTCATACTGCGTAATAGTGGTACATCCTTGATGGTTTCAGTCACCATGTATTCATGACCTCTGCAATTAGTGGTGTAACTCTCATAGGTGTTGAGCCTCGTGTTAAATCACTTTATTCCACTCGATAAAGGTTACCGTCACTGTGAATATGGGGTGGTGAATGACAATATTCTATAGCCCTGTGTCATGGTGAGGTTATTCGAAGGCGGTTTAATTGCGGGATAGCACTTAAGGCGAAGGCCGAGGTGTAAAATACACGGCCCGCCACTGCCTATTATGGCCGACGAAGCACACAACAGATACATATGTAATGGATTCGATTACGGCACATACTCAACTTGGAGGCAACACTATTTATTAACAATGTAACAAACAACTTGAACACTACATTTAAGGTGGTGACCACCGTTCCTGATCTCACTAACATTTGGGGGAATACTACATAACGTGACCAGGGCAGGTTAACGGGCTGCCTGGTCACGGACGAAGATCGGAGACTCGAGGACCACTGATGGCGTCTTCATCCCGGGGTTGAACAGCCCAACGCTCTGTTGACACCCCGCTTATAACCGCTGTGGCGTGGCTGGCCCCGCCCTCGGCCACGCCCCCCTTCGCGATCCTTTGAGAAGGTCCGGGCCCCTTACCACGTGACCACCAAGCTCCCACCTGGGGCCCCGAGCCCTCCTTCGTCCGGTCACGTGTCCTGTCGGGTTCACGCGGAGTGTCACGGCCTGACGCGACCTCAGTGACACTCCGCCGACAGTACCCGTGCAGTAGTGACGTCATGTCACTACGCTCGTACAGTTCAGACACAGTAGTGATGTCAGATGTCACTAGACATACACACGAACGCACAAAGAGACATTACCACACAAAAGGGGCCGTCCATAAATGACGTCACGCGACTTTGGCCGATTTTCTACCCCCCCTCCCCCCCTCGTCACACAGCATCACAAAAAGTCAGACCCCCCTCAAATATGACGTCACAAAGCTCTGCCCCCCCTCCCAACTATATTTCCATTTTTTAAATAAAACACGCTTCAAATAACTTTAAACTATTGTCATTGTAGTGCGTATTTAATGTGGCGCTGCACTGATGTTGTAGGAGAAAACATTTATTAAAAAGGAGGCGTTGGAAAGCTGAAATTTAGCATAAAATTCACTTCAAAATATTCAAAGTCTAACTAAAAGTGCAGATGTTCGGAATATCATATTGAAATTCTCTTATAATTATAAAATATTGAAAGTAATTATAACTATTAAAAATACTTAAAAATTAGTAGTAGAACGAAGCAAAATTGAGAGTACAATTATAACAATCACATATTCATTCCACAGAATGAAAAGCCCTGGTAGAATCATTTGAAGAAAAATGTTTAATAACAATAATTCAAAAAGTGTACAAAATGTATGCTTCTCCATTCTCCCATGGAGAAGCAAAATGCTCCTTCATGGAATAAATAAAAGGTGACCTTAGTAAATTTAAATAATCAAATAGTTAATAATGAAAATTTCTCAAAATTAGTGTTGTTATAACAATTCTATTTAATTATTTTTTTCTTTAAAGTTGCGCATTTTGCTGTGACGTCACATTTCTCAAACCCCCCCTACCCCCCTCGTCACACATCGTCACAAATGTCTTACCCCCCCTCCCCCCATAGGTGCGTGACGTCATTTATGGACGGCCCCAAAGTAACACAAACAATATCATACATTCACTCACACACTCGCACACATGAATGCACGCAAAATCACACTAACATTTACTTTTAAAAAAACTTCAATTACACGTGCAATGTACACATTAAACTCGTCCACAACCAGGCTCAAGCGTTCAGAACATCACGATGGCCATATTGCACAGGGACTGGATGCGGTACCTGGCAGCTGATTGGCTGTTGTAGTTGTAGTGATGACGTCATCTATGGCGACTTGTTGCGCGTCGATCTTTGCGATATGGCGAGGTCACGCACACATACTCTGGATGTTTTGCGCTATGCGATTTCGGTACCCCAGCATATCACTGCCTGGTAGGATTTACGTCAGTTTTTCTGTACTCAGGCCCTCAAATTTTGAGGGTCTGGGATTAAACGGATGGATGAAATGCAATTCTGTAGGACTGTGATAAAACCTACAGCTAATTGTGTACTTCGGGGCCGTCCATAAATGACGTCACGCGATTTTGGACGATTTTTGACCTCCCCCCTCGTCACACGGCGTCACAA
>CM025636.2:10850733-10973251 GCA_014621495.2 Entosphenus tridentatus
CCCCCCCCCCCCCCTAGGTGCGTGACGTCATTTATGGACGGTCCCTGAGACACACACAAACATCACTGTGTATTATTGCTGGCTATGTGCCAAAATTAAATTCGTTTTATATTGATTCGTATTTCATATAGACAAATCTAAAACTGGAATAAACAAGGTAAAAATTAATTAGTGTTTTGCATCAGGCATGGGTGGTAGTAAAACAGTTAAGGGAAGGAACTGAATATACAAATATACAAAGAGAGCCAGCCCCCCATAAAACTCAATCCGGCCCAGCAACGAGACCACATTGCAAAAATAACTCAGTGAGACGGAGCTATGAAACAATAAAAAAAGTTTATTTAACAACCGATTCACGAAGTCTTGGGTTTTCTGTTCAAAACTGCAAAGTCCACATAACAGCACAACGAATATCTAATCTATATTATATTTATAGAGCGCCTTCACTCAAGACGCTTGACAAAACGGTAACATAATGGAATGATTTAGATGGCAGGAGCGTAAAAAAATTGAGGAATGAGTGACAGCGATAGAGGGGTACTTAGGGATCACGAAAGGGTCGTGAATGGACGTGAAGGCGTGGAGAGGCGAGTGGAGGGAAAAGGAAGAAAATGGGCAAGAGAGAAGAGCGGAATGGAAGGAGGTTAAGGAGGGGGACTGTTTAATGTACAAGAGAAATGTATTCCAGTGGAGCGGTGCAATGAGGGAGAAGGACCGAACACGGGATTGGGCACAGGGGAAAAGGTGGGACAGAGAGAGGCAGAGAAAATTGGGAATGAAAAGTACGAGTGGAGGGGACATGGAAGGGGATGAGTGGAAAGATGAGGTCGGGCAAGGCCATGGAGATATATTTAAAGACTACCGTCAGGTATTTAAAACGAGAGCGGTGTTGTAAACGGGAAGCCAGTGGAGTTGAAGGAGAGGCGAAATGCGAGAAATAAAAGTGAGATATGAATAAATTGTAACACGAACCGCAGCAATTTTAGCCATGCGGCTCACGCAATCACTGATAAGTTGAACGCCATCGAACATAAACACATTTTCCAACGCGAATCACCACGATCCCGACCTTAACATTCGACTATGACCACCTATCTCACAATAAAACAAATAAGTTGGTGATGCTGTGTAAAGGCAGTGGTTCAGAAGCACAAATAAAAAAAAACGTAAGTCAATAGCTGCTTTAAAAGGAAACATAATAAGGGACGGTTCGGGCAACGGTCCTTCTTCATAGTGCAATCACTTATCTGCTACGAAAGGCAGTGTTCTATTACTGGTAGGAACGAAGTGGACCAGCCTACAATAGATTATATCGTCCGTCCGTCCGTCCGTGTATCAACATCGCCCCCTACTGCAAACACTTGGCATGACCCTACAAAAACCTTTAGACTCAGTGACGCTTTCCCTTATAATTCCGAGATAGCTTTTAATTAAAACATTTAAATTAAAAATTAACTCGCAGCGGCCTAAAGCCTACAGCTAGGCCTAAAGCCTACAACTAGGCCTCTAACTCTCCCTTCGTATCGTACCCCCGCGTGTGTGAAAGGGAGTTAATGTTTAACAATGTTACATTCCCTGATGTTTTTAAATAAACATTTAAATTTTAAGCTTTTACATAAAAAATTAAAACATTTAAATTAAAAATTAACTCACAGCGGCCTAAAGCCTACAGCTAGGCCTCACGCCTAGAACTAGGCCTCACGCCTAGAACTAGGCCTCACACTCTCCCTTCGTATCGTACCCCCGCGTGTGTGAAAGGGAGTTAATGTTTAACAATGTTACATTCCCTGATGTTTTTAAATAGAAACATTTAAATTTAAAGCTTTTACATGAATAATTAAAACATTTAAATTACAAATTAACTCACAGCGGCCTAAAGCCTACAGCTAGGCCTAAAGCCTAGAACTAGGCCTCTGTTCGTTCCTACCAGCCCACCCCACAGGGACCAGTTAAATCTCACATTAGTAACATCAGACGAAGAGCAGCTCCCTCCTCCCGCCCCACCCCTTGATGCGCCGTGGGTGGAGGAGCCAAACTTCAATCCCTACCAGTCCCGTCTAGTACATTGAGTCAGGTAAACGATTATCCGTGCATCACTCCACACCTGCATTCACTTGCACCAGGGCCTATGCCAGTCACACTACGCCAAATAGTCCCCCCATATAGCCTTAGCAGACTGTAGGGGCAAGTGCTGTTAGCGAGTAGCACCTACGGCACACGAGCGGGTAGGTGGCCAGCACCACGTCGGCCGCCTTTGTCTCTCCAGCGCTGATGTTTATACACCCCACCAAGTACTCATTTGAGGCTAAGTCGACCTAGGGGAGGCTCAGGACCAGTCTAGAAAATCATTACTGGTGTTGGCCATGAGCACGAATCAACCCCTTATCAGTGCCTACCTTATTAAACCAATGCAGACCTTATTGGTCACCTCGTGATATTATAAAACTCAACGTCGACATGCCAACGTTGGGCATGTGGTCGGAACTTGGACCAACATTCTGTGTTTACTGGGTCTGTGTGTGCTGTGTGGGCTCTATGGCTGTATGCTGTGTGCGTGCAGTGTGCGTGCGCACACTCAGGCTGTGTGTGGACTATGTTTACTTGCTTTTTGTCACTTGGATTGTCTTAAGAGTGCCTATTTGCTCTATGTTGCAGAGGCCATCTGTTTGCTGTGTATGCATGTACGCTATGCCTATGTAATAATGCAATTTTTACACCAAGTTGTCTTTTATCTCGGGATCATCTTCTGAAGATGTTTGTGCATTATGATGATGGCGATTATTTTTACTGTATAATCTCCCACACAGATGGCCGCACAATTAAGTTAGCCATTTACCCTTTTCATCCACTTAATGGAAAGTTTTCCCTCAACAAAAGTCTATTTACTGGACAAACACATTTTTTGGAAAATCTTTTTTTTTCCCAAGACACCATTCATTTTTAACCCACATTTCGTGCTAATCCCAGCCACCTGTGTTAATAAAATAAACCTGATAGTCCACATTCCATTCATATATTCATAGATCACCGGCGCCAGTTTAATTTAAACTCTCCATAGCCCACTTAAGATATTTAAATTCTCAGCTGATGTTACCACGCCCACTTATTGACACCAACGCTGGGCAGTCAATAACCACGAAGAGGATGTCGTAACAAGTGCGACGACTTTGGCTGACCGTTTCACAAGCGTTAATTGTCGTGATCGAGTGTCTCAGGGGTCAAAACACTGCGCCAGCACCGCCGTGATCATGGGTTCGAATCTTGAGTTTTAGTTGCCCGCAATTACACAGAGTTCTGCAGCGTAAAGAGAAAGATGCACATTTAAAAGAATAAGTCGCTGTGCATCTTATAGTCTTGACACCAAGCACAACTTTGGGGTTACGTCTTACTTTCCGGAGGGTCTTATCATCTTGGGAATATGGTAGTATCGGAAAGTGAATGCGATGCACAACTCACAGTGGCCACTCTGGAAGTGCTCCCTGCTATGCGACGATCGTGATCGAACCTTGGCCAACCATGAACGCGGCATGCACGCTGCCCGCAGAGTGGCCGATGCGGAACATGTACAGCACACTCTCGGTATTACCGTCGTAAAAATATAACAAGCCCTGGTCCACGTCCACAAGCACCCCGATCTTGTCCTTCTCCAGCTGCGAAATGTTCAGCGGGGTCTCATTGCCATCGTGCGCCACAAAATAACCATTGGGCCTCCGGCACAAACACCACGATGCTCTGTTCTGGCCCAGCCAGGTCTCACATTGCGAGCCCCTTCGCGATATGATGGCGTACGCGATGCCCACGCGGAAAATCTCTGCCTGCTTCACGCACACCTCCCAGTAGTGGCGGCCCGATGAGAAGTTCTCGGAGCACAGAGCCACCTTCCACTCGGCGAAGCGTTCGCTGTGATCAGGGTAGCCCTGGTGCAGCTCGGTGGCCGTCAACGTCCTCCCGTCCGCGTTGCATTCTAACCACGGATTCACCGAGTTGCGGTTGATGGTCGGCGAGCAGAAGCCTGAAGAGAAAAAAAAACATTTAAATTTCCTTAAGGGTCACAGCCGCAATAGGAGCATTCACTACATCTGTTTGAAGAAGGTGCAGATGAAGGATATTGGCCAAACGTGTTTTCGGGTCATTGCCTGGCATTACATTTAATGCACACTAGTTTAGCCTGTGGCCGCATCTGCGGCACTCATGGTCTGCTGGCTGGTGCATGTGTAGTGTCAACAATTCGGAGACAGAGTTTATTATAGGAGGCGCCTTTTTTATTAAATGCAACTTCCACGGTCTCGTCCACACACTCTCCACAGTAGCTTAGCCTAGTCTGTACACAACACTAGCCATTTTACACTGACGGCGCTGACTGAGATACCCAACTACTATCTTTCAAAGCGCAATATCTAGCGGAGATGGCAGCGACGACGGTTACGAGACAACAGCAACGACGAGACAAGTCCACTCTCAGAACCGGCAGCCTCGAGCTCCCGCTCTCGGCTTCTGTTATGCTACTGCGCCTCCCTTCTTGAACCCACTAGTAGGTTCAAAGGGCTTCCAGATGGTGTCCTCCATGACCCTTGCCCCAGTTCCTCCGCTCTGCCAACAACCCCTCACTGGCGTGTGCACTGTCTGTCCACCACAGTTGCCACTGCTGTCCACCAGCCTGGCGCTATTACACTACACATGTAATTGATTTTATGTGTTTATGACCTCAAATCAACAACCTCTGTAGGCCCTATCCCGCCTTAGGAACCTGTCCTTCCTGTTTAGGCTCTGTCTCTTTCCTCTTTATGCCCTGCCCCACAACTCTTTATACCCCACCTGATCTGATTAAACCTTGGTCTACTCGGGCCCACCCCTTCTTACGTAGGCCTGCCTCTTTGTGCTTACTCCTGTTGACCTATTGATTTTAATGTACATTACAAACTACAACACGAAGTTTACGTGCATTTACGGTCACTAATCCATGGTGACTTACAAAGGGAGGTAATGAACGGTGAAACCACCCCATAGACTGACAATGGCGTGTTGAAGCCTTCATGGAGTATTGGAGTAACAAAGAGTTGTACTTATCACTTTATTACAATACGTCACACGGTGACTGATGCATAGGCGGATATGTGAACATCTCTAGGAAAATCACAGTTACACCCGGGACTCGAGTCCATCGCTTACAGAGTGGCGGCCACGTGAGCAGCTGCGGGTACTGGTCTTTGACGTCATTGAGCACCTCCAAAAGCTCGTGCTCCAGACCCGTGTCGATGAAGAAGTCCAGCATGTAGCCAGCCCTCTCGCCGCGATTCTGGATGTCATTCACCGAGTGGTAGAAGTCGCGTGAGATAATCTCCTTGCTGTCGAGCGCATCCAGCAGGAAGCTCGGGTTACGCGACAGCCAGACTTTCAGCTTCGGCTTCTGCCTGCGGATCAGAGCTTGGGTGGCCATCACCCGTCGGGGAGGGACCTGTGTGTAAACAGGGATACAGGTAAAGGTGCAGCCGTGAAATGACTTGGTTACGTCACTGCATTACCATAGGGCAGTGCAGACAAATGCCTGTTGGGCCGGTCCATTCTAAGAGCTTGTGGGCTGGTCTGTGTGAGGAAATTGCAAATGTGATCAGAGTAAAAACACATTTTAACTCTATTGTATATGCTTCATTGCTTATTTACGCTTTCAGTTTCAATGAAATTCCCATATTCGCCATTCCCAAAGATCCTTCCTCACTGGACAATTTGCTTTTTTGGACCCAGCCCCAAATAGGTCCAATGAGATCTCACGGCAAAATCATGCGAACACGTCGTCATATTGCAAACCTAGCTACTCTAAGGCCCGGATTTTGGGTGGTGTGTTTACAAATGCTTGGGCTGATTTATAGTCCCAGTCGGCCACTGCAAACAGCTCAGTGGGGCTTACCTGGTAAAATAAAAAGTGTTTTTGTTGACCCACCAATAGAGTTCGCAGAGACATTCAGGTAACCGCAAATCTGTAACAACGAAGGCCGTCAATTTAAATTTGCATCATTGCAGGCAGGTCATGTGTGGTAGGGTAAAGCGTGGGTACTCTCAGCTCTTCCAAGATATTTGGTCAGCGTGGAAGAGCAATCAAGATACCCTCTCGAGGCAGATGTAAATTTGTATTTTTTTCTAGATACAACGTGGAATTTGATGATCTATAAACATTTTCTAAAGATAATTTGTATATTCTTCGGGTCTTTTGGTAAAGTCACGTAGATAGGTTCAAATTAATACAAATAAAAGAAACAATAATTAGTAACTCCAACCTATCTACGTGACTTTACCGAAAGACCCAAAGAATATGAAGTCCTGCAGTCACGAAAGCTTGAAGTCAAGAGATAATTTGTATATTGCGATTACGATTTTCTCGCAAATTTTTTTATTTCTCTTATCTCTTATTATTGATTGATTTTACTGCGACTTTCAGAGAAGCGGCGGTGTTGTTCCTGGTGATGAAACCCAATTTAAGAGCTTCTTGGCTCACAGGTTATTTCAAAATAAACTGAACTGAACTCTCGGTATAGAGGCACTTTTACCAGCAGTGGCAATAATTCATTGCAGTGCTGCATCGTTACCGCTTGCCTTTACCTCTGCGCCTACGACTGAATGTAAAAACAGCGTCTACCCGTCTTGTTTGGAAATGGCAAGTGGCCTCAGCGGAAACAAGTTTGGTTGGTGACAGCTTATATTGCGCTGAAATCTGACCCTTTGGAAAGTGCTATTCATTTTTAAAATGTCAATTTACATTGGACTCGTTTTCCGAGTTATGTCGCAATTTCCGTCATCATGGGTTCACTATAATTTTCTAATTCACGCACTGTTACTGCATTGTATCTCCCCCTCCACCAATTAAATTGATATTACATCATAAACCAGTGAGACTCCAACTAAAAAGTATTGGGGGAAACCCAAAAAACTAAGAAAGTAACCCCAAAAAACTGGCACAGAGAGATTTTAACTGTGACGCACGAACCAAGGTTTAGTCCACGTGTGAAACAGAAAAGAGGGGAAATTTTCGTAGAAAGCACGTGGCTAATGTTCTGCATCCGCTTAGACAAAAATGTGTTTTATTTGTGTGTTGACTATGAGCTCTGCGATTGTGGAGCTCTTGCGCTCAGTGGCCCTTGTTAAATTAAGGATTAGACCGCTTTCAATAATTTAGCCGTATGATTTTATTCACCAGTTATTTTTCAGTTTTATTTACATGTCCTTTTTATTCATTTTTATGATGAGTGTTTTTACATTTGTCTTTGCTCGTGCTTTGTTTTACCCTAATTTGTGTAAAGGGGCCTTGTACCTTTGTTGTATAAAAGGCACTTCATAAATACAGATTCTTATTTATAAAAACCTTAGATATTTGTTACTTCCCTGCTGTTTTTTTATTACAGGCTGTGTGTAAAGATAAGGCACTGACTGTAAGGAACTGTAAGCAGCTGCCAGTACATTGCAATGAATAGGACATCATATATTATTTACACCTGGTAAACACCAACGAAACGTGAGAAGCCATTGCACGGTCGTGAGACAATCGACATTGTGAAAAACCGTGAATCTTAAGGGTGACAAACCTTGAGACTTTACGTGCATGCAGTTGTGCTCAAGACAAAGCCCAGAATCTGCCCAGGGAATTCCACAAAGGAGTGTTGATAGAGAATGGCCGGCAGAATGGGATATCACAAAATGTCTTCTGAGATCCCGTCAAGTAATCCTTTGTTAGCAAACACGCTGCTACATTTTAATGAAGGCTGTATGTCATTTGGGGGCAGAGATGGGGACTGAAGGATGTGGAGCTGATTGGACTTGTCGATGACTGGTACCAGCAGTGTCAATATCTGCCTCTGTGGAGGAGGTTCGTGAAGGATGCTACTGGGGGGTTGGAGGCAGTCGCACTCCAGCAACAACGGAGGGCAGATGAGCGATGCTCACAACAACAAGCGGAGCGCCGGGTGGATAAAATGCAGAGAGGTAGCACAGTGGGGAGCACAGTTGGTGCATCTGACAATCATCTCAGTCAACCCATGGCACCTGGGTCTGTTTCATGACCTCCTGCCAGTGGGCCTTCGACACTGCACGTGGCCTCAAAGTGAACGGAGCATAGCACAAGCACCGTAGAGGTCACCGCCACTTAGTGGTTGTTGTTGGTGGTGGTAGCGTAGTGGTTAGCACACTCCACTCTGAATGCAGTGACCCGAGTTTGATTCATGGCCATGACTGACATCAGTGACGCAGTGACATTTTAACGCTTCCTGAGCAGCCCCTTAACTGACTGACCGGCGTGGTGAAGCATTGTCAAGCAACCCCCATTACCGACAGTGAATATAGCGGTCAAGAATAATGATGGGCAGTCAAGAGGAGTAAATGTGCCCCCCTAGACGAGAGATACATCCACGGTAGAGATAGACGGATGAAAGCAGCTCTTGTGGATTATTATACAACGCAGGGACGACACGATATGGGGAATCATTTATCCAGCAGTAGCTGGAGATGACACCAGAAACGTAAAAACATATCTTCACATGGTTTAAAACACTCTAATTGCATAAGAATAAAACCATAGCAGTCTCTAATTTGGACAACATAAACTATGGCCCTAATCAGCGTCGAGTGTGGAAATTGGTGAGGGTAGCCCGGCCCTCACAAATCCAAAATAAATCCCATGCGCTTGAGGTGGAACAAAGATGCTTGTTATGTTAACTACTGTCCTCCAACGGTCTTTGAGATAACTCTATTTACTTAGCTTAATTTCAGAGACGTCATTGCCCCGTGGTTCAGATAATTCTGCAACATGGGCCATAAAATTAAAGAGTTATAGCATGGTGTGAACTTCAAGTAAACACGGAGCGGTGGAGGGCACACTTAAAGGTGTAACTTAAAGAGGAACCAAACACATCCGTTATTTGGCCGTTAAAGAAACGTAGGTTTAGGCAGGGGACTACATCGGATTGAAACATGCCAACGTTGCCATGTTTTTTTAAATCCTTTATATTAAGTTCACTTGCACGCTTGCTTGCTTACGACCGTGCAAATCTTTCGGTCGTTTTTTAACCCACTTCCCGTGATCCAATCGAGCTGACATTTTCCATACAGACTCGTTGTGCGTGACAATGTTCGTGAAAATGTTTTTCCAAAATTTTACACTTTTTAGGACAATAATATATTTAATTACCAATTGCTTAATGCTGGCATGCAATCATCTGACCCATAGGCGGCAGCCATCTCAAGCCAGAGGACGAGAGGACTCTAGCCGCCACACATAAAGGATTTATAGTGAAAAACTTTGTTTTTACGGGTTATTTTTTTTCAAACGCACCCGAGACGGCCGTCTACTGCAATGGATATGAAGCGATCGCATCAGCTCGTGCGCATGTTGGACAGATAGATCATTATCAATAATAAGAATGTGGTTTACCCTTTCTGGCAATACAACAGGTTTTAAGATGTTCTGGCAATACAAGAGGGTTTAAGATGTTCTGGAAATACAAGAGGTTTTAAGATGTTCTGGCAATACATCTTAAAACCAGAGAAAATGGGAAAGAAAACCTATTCTCATGTTTGGTACTGGCAAAGGAGGTCCCATGATGTTCAACACAATGCATACATCATTATCAGAGAATGTCTATTTGCATGTTCACCACAGGTACGCGTGGATAATGCAGACTTGATTCCTTTGAAAAGGTGTTTGAACATTTGTTGTATTGCCAGAAAGGTTAAAACCTATTCTTATTTTTCATACTTTGATACTGGCAAATAGTTTCCATGACATCGATTATATTATCGTTCCATTGTAGCTAGGACCACGAGAGACAATGACGACTTTGGGGAGAACTTCATCCAGCAGTGGATCGGCCCTGGCCGCTGTTGCTGCTGATGATGAACCCACCAGACGAATGCATTTCCTCATTGGGGAGTTTCATTTTCTTGTATTGTGTTGTGACCCAACTGGTTTACCCGGGATTGTGTGCGTGTGTGAATGGGTGAGCGCATGCACTGCGCCTCCAGGTACACAAACAAGAATGACATTCGGCTATGGTGGAAGCTCTTTTCCTCCGGAAGCCACTGGAGCTACGCATTTTTAATTCTAAAACGAAAACTCATTTCTTTAGAACTGTTTTTGTGTGTGATTAGTTTGTCTTTACCCCGCACCACCGATTAGCACGCTTGGCTACGTACGGTGCGAAAGAAGTTCAACATACATATAGACTCTACGTCTCTGGTCGATGTATTAACGTGGCATGAAGGGTCATTGCTCGAAACGTCGCCTATCATATAGTTTTCCTTTCATGGCCACGGTATTATGGACGAAATTTGTTGAATGGTTTTGTGTATCCAGCACGTGGGCTGTACACTGTGTCTGTACCATTAATTACATGCTTCCCATGACCAGCGTGGTGAAGTATGGTCAAAATAAACCCAACGACCCACGCAGATTGCATGCGACAAGCGGACTTGACAAAGTTATGGACATTATTCATCATTGTAAATATTGCCTACAAATAGCTCTTTCAAACTGTTAAAGACACGACGGATCCCATAATCCTCTTCGCGTGCTTAAAAAGAAATGACTCGAGTACCTGTAAACTCACGGTAATGACCCCACGGGGTCAATGACCCCCAATGACCTCACGGGGTCAGTGACCCCCAATGCCCCCACGGGGGTCAATGCCCCCCAATGACCCCACGGGGTCCATGACCCCCAATGACCTCACGGGGTTAATGACTCCCAATGACCCCACGGGGTCCATGACCCCCAATGACCTCACGTGGTCAATGACCCCCAATGACCCCACGGGGTCAGTGACCCCACGGGGATGGTGGATAAAGCTTCCATCGCTACGAGGGGAGCAGCAAGGCAAGTAGGATGAGAAGCCACGGCAAAGAACGCCGTCCGTGTAGTGTGCAAGTGCTGTGGCTGGACGATGACCGCGCGTGGTGTCGTGATGATGAGCACATTTGGAGGATCGCGAGGGGGATGACGCAGCGGATGGAACGCGGCTGATGATGCAAAGGCGACACTCACCTTTGAAGCAGCCCTTGAGAGGCTTGCACACGTTGAGATATAAATAATAACGACGACGACTACGATCGCTATTTTAATTCCAAAGAAATAAACGACGACGGCGATGATGCAACACAACGCAGCACCGCAGCTGCTGAGAAGGAAGTTTTAGTTCGGCAGCTCGGGCCATGCGCTCATGGTGGTGGTGGTGATGATGGAGATGTTCATTATTAGAACGCTTGTAACGACGACGATGATGGGAATCGCGAGCCCCCACGGCTTCTCGCTGTACCCACCCCCTGCAGCTCGGACTCTGACGTGCACCAGTCAGGAAGTTTTGGCGCGAGAACGCGGAGAACAACGACACCACCAGGCGACACTTGCAGACGGCAGCGAGTTGACCTCGGCACCTGCAGCACGTGATGCTGCTGCTGCAGCTCACAGCTCGCGCTGCAACTGCTCATGCTGCTGCTGCAACTGCTCATGCAACTGCTGCTGCAGCTGCTGCTGCTCCTGCAGCTCATGTTGCTGCTGCAACTGCTCATGCTGCTCCTGCAGCTGCTGCTGCTCCTGCAGCTGCAACTGCTTATGCTGCTGCAGCTCATGATGCTGCTGCTGCAGCTCATGATGCTGCACCTGCTGCTGCTCATGCTGCTGCTGCAACTGCTCATGCTGCTGCTGCTACAGCTCATGATGCTGCTGCTCCTGCAGCTGCTCATGCTGCTGCTGCGACTGTTACTGCTTCTCATGCTGCTGCTGTTAACTGCTGCTGTTACTGCTGCTGCTACTGCTGTTACTGCTGATGCTCCTGTTACTACTGCTGCTACTACTGTTGATGCTACTGCTGGTGCTAGTGTTACTGCTGCTCCTGATGCTGCTCTTACTGCTGTTGATGCTACTACTGCTGTTACTTCTGTAGTGGGTTCAATCTAGGCGCACACTTCTTGGGAGGCAACACTCGTTTATTAGAACATTAAGTACACTGTACATTACACATAGGGTGGTGACCACCGACCTACTCTAGCTAACACACACTTCTCCACTCTCAGCTACTATAGCGTGACCCAGCCATGTGGGCTACTGGCAGGTCCGCTGACTGGAGGGCCTTGACTCTTCTTGGCGTCTTCTCGATGCATCTTCGTTCTTGATACGGGCAGCCTCGAACCTTGTGAGGCGGCTGCTTATATGGGCCTCGGTGTGCCCGGGCCCCACCCCGGCCACGCCTCCCGAGTCCAGAACCGGCCCTGACGTCATTCCCGCCTCCAGCCGGGACAACGTCATGTGTGTGTAGGCCCACGTGGTAGTAACGCTCACCCACATGGTGACGTCACACGTGTGCACACAGTAGTGATGCTACAATCACTACACTTCTACTGCTGTTGCTGCTCCTGCTTCTGCAGCTACTGCTGTTGTTGTAACTGCTGTTGCTGATACTGTTGTTACTGCTGGTGCTGCTACTGATCTTGTTGCTGCTGTTGCGGCTACTGCTTCTGTTGCTACTGGTACTGCTGCTGATGATGGTGTTGCTGCTGTTGATCTTACTGCTGCTTCTGTTGTTACTGCCGCTGCTGCTGCTACTGGTAATGCTGTTGCTGCTGCTGGTGATGCTGTTACTGCTGCTAGTGCTTCCGTTGCTGCTACTGTTGCATCTGCTGTTGCTCCTACCGATGTTGCTGCTGCTATTGCTGCTGCTGCTGCTATTATTGCTGCCACTCACTCATGCTCCTCGTGCTTCTGCTAATGTAGGGGACTGCGTAGCTGCCGGGCACATCTTAATAGGCGCACTCTTTGAGATAACTCTATTGACTTAGTTTGATTTCAGAGACGTCATTGCCCTGTGGTCCAGATAATTCTGCAACATGAGCCATGAAATTAAAGAGTTATATCATGGTGTGAACTTCAAGTAAACACGGAGCAGTGGAGGGCACACATAAAAGTTTAACTTAAAGAGGAACCAAATACATCGATTGTGGAACGTTATTTGGCCGTTAAAGAAACGCTACATACTATTTACACTCCTTCCCTTTATTAGTGCTACCCCTATCCCCTCCCTTTGATGCTACTAGTCCTGCATAATGCACGGGCATAAGTAGTACTAATCACATACCTGCATTTTCCATAAATATGCTAAATTCCTCTTGATATTCAAATTATTTTGTCAAGGCGCCCTTCCCCCCCTTCCAACCCAGCTTAAATATACGCTCCAAGCATGGTGCTGTTTCATTCAGACGCTGTCTCCCCGACAGACCTGGTCTTCACCTGAGGACGGCTGCTTGCGTTGTGGCCGAAACGTCGTGAGAATTATAAAATGTTTTATTTTATTATTTTATTATTTCCATTCTACGTGACTTTACCGAAAGAACCAAGAAGATGAATCCCTGCAGTCACGAAAGCTTTAAATCTAAATGTTGTAGCATGTTTAGTCTCGTAGTGTCTCTTTACGTTGAAATCCTTAAACAAGGCATCCGTCTCTTTACAAATTAGACAAACACAATTTCCTCGCTTTCCAGTGAAGAAGTATTGTAATTCCCACCGCTCCTGAAAGCGGCGGACCTCACTGTCAACTTTTCTCTCTTTTTTTGCAGTCGCCATGGCAGAAATGATTTGAGAAGGGTTAGCGGCACGGATGCAGAGCCAGAGAGCATTAGAATGGTGCTGCCACCGTGTGGCGGAAAGAGGAATTACATCTTTAAAGTTTTATGATTTATTTATTCTGACAAGAGCTAGTGAGCCATAAATAACACATTATAAGACCGAAGCTGCGGGCCGTATAAAATCTGTGATTGGCCCGTGGGCCGGACTTTGGACATGCCTGCCCTACGGCGACCACCTCACTCTCCCCACGGCGACCTCGTCCCGGGGTCCCCCTGAAGTACCCCACCGCCTCGATGACATGACGCATCACATCACGTCATCCCACTCCTCTGCAGATGACATGACGCCATCCCACTACTCCTCTATACTTGCAATATCAATACAATTAATGCACACTGCAGCATCCTAACATTGTCTTAGATAACATGAATCTCAACAATAGGTCCTGGATGGACCAGGCACCTACATTAACACCGAATAGCTATACAACAAGAGAATAAGCTACTGTGTTAAATAAGGTAACTTTGTGTAATCACCATACTGCAGTCTAAGTGTACAGTGCTGCAAATAACACTGAACTGTGGATGAGATGCTTATTCATCCTTGCTCTCAAGATCGCATTAAAGTTACATGGGTACAAGTCTGGCTCGACATATAACTACAATAATTTTCACAATAATGCAAGTGGCAGGCTTTGTGGTTAACTAGGCCCCATATTCATCATAACAATTTAACAGCATTATAAACGCTTTTACAGCATAACGGCAATCCCAACATTATAATAGAATTATAAGAACATAAACGAACTTAAAACAATGCTTCTTAAAGTCCCGCAATGAACAGATGCACCCGTCCTCCATTTTGTACTCTGTGTAATGGCTGACACCCCTGCCTGGCCTCGTGACTTCCAGACCATTAGCTCGTAACTTCCTGGTCACGTGACCAAACTCAACACCATCATATCAGGAACTTCCTGTGTAAACACACCCCCGTATCTGCCGTGGGACAGAAAACTCCCCGTCTGGTATCTAGGATATACCACCATTTATATTCCTATCGCATAAACAAATGTGCAACAAACTTCAATGAATTATTATGAAACTTCAATGGGTTCACTTATCTGTCCATATCTTTGCGAGAGAGAAGTAGTAACTCTTTGCTTCTTTCGGTAAAGTCACGTAGAAAGAAAATAAATTCAATAATATAATACGACGTTGCTATTGCAACACAAGCAATCGTTATCAGGTAGAACTAAATTTGAGAGAGAAGCAAAACACAGACACGGAGACACAGGCAGACACACAAGCAGAGAGACAACACAGAGACACACAGATAGAGACACAACATAGACACACAGAGACCCAATGCCTCTGTGTCATGGCCTTAAATAGAGAGAGGTGGGGGGGGGGCAGAGAGAGAGGTGGGTCTGCTGGAGCAGAGAAATTAGCATGTCAATGAGAAAGCTGTGTGGAAATCCACCCTGAAGCAGCCGAGGGAGAAATAGACCCAGCAAGACTGGTAAATTTTAGAGAGAGTTGAATGGAAATCCACCCCGAAGTGACCAGGGAAGAGAAATTAGCATGTCAATGAGAGAGCTGTGTGGAAATCCACCCCGCGGCGGCCGGGGGAGAGAATGAGCGAATGGACTGATGAAAGCATGTCCCTGCCAAGCAGAATTAAAATCTGTGCCCCGTGATCCAATGGTGGGATGAACTCTGCTATGGGCTTCAGGTGTGGGTGATGACGTGCGACTTCGGGCATGGGAATCTCACTCCTGTCGTACGGTATCTCATTGCACTCTATCACCGTAGAAAGGGCTAGCTTCATGGCGCGATCCATGGTTTCTACCATGAGGCCACTCGCTCTTCTTCCCACTGTCTCCATCAGTTCTGAGCATGTTCTGAACGTATATGACCTTGCCAAAGACTTGTTGCTCTGATCGTCCATTATGGCGTAATCCTTACTGCCCTTTTACTATGTACTTTGGGATACACTCGGACGAGGAATATCTTTGAGTAAGATTCTCCTTTGAAGCCTTCTCCACAGACGTCTGTGCATTTGGTTGTGACTGACAAAGTGGATACGGCGGTCTCACCTTGCTCCCCGCCGTGCTCTGCTTCGGGATTGGACGCCTTAGTGCCACTGGGTTTGGAGTCAAATGTGTGCAGAGCAGTTGCGTGTTTGTCGCTGCCACATTCCTCGCACTTGATATCTGCCTTGCAATTCCTTGCAAGGTGGTTTGTAGAAGCACAGTATTTGAAGCACACTTCAAAAACTTTCAGAATCTTATTCTGCTCGTCCAATGGCTTCCTCCTGAACTCACGGCATTTCGGGAGGGAGTGATGTTTATCATGCAATGGGCATTGCCTTTCTGGATCTTCTTCTTTGTGATGGTTGCCTGGACGGAGTTTGCGAACATCGTAGGAGAGACCTCAGTCTTGTGTACGGAGATTGGCACTCTCGCTGTTCGTCTCACCGTTGCTCTTTCGATTTTTGGGAGATCTGGACTGGAGATCCCAATGGTGCCAAACATGAAACTCCAGTCATTTCTGCTGCCTTCTCACTTGTTAGTGGTTCCTTGCACCTCCAAGTCGTACTCTCTTTGAGAGCAAGCGAATACTGTGCATACTGTGCATCACTTAACAAGCCTGTGTATTTGGAATTTGCGTGTCTCTCTCCCCGTGGTCGTGTGGATTTTTCTCCAAGTCCTCCGGTTTCCCCCCCCCCCCCCCCCACATTTAGAATCAACATGCGCTTTTTAGTATTTGGCTGCTATGAAGTTCCACGTGATGTCATTTCGCCGAGCTATAATTTGTGGCCAGGTCGCGTCTGAGAGAGCTATATAGCTCAGTGGGCCTGGTAAATTTTAAAACATTAAATAGCTTAAGTTCAAATTATGATAAAGGCCGGCCATGTTCCTTTAATATTAGCAGGCTTGTGGCCCTGCATGTTGTTCGACCTGACTCACCCTGAGCTATTGAGTTCAAATCCCCAATGCAAATCTAATCGGCTCACCTTCACTGCAAGGCCAATTAAATTGTGTAACTCTGTGCGATGGTTAACAGTGGGGGCACGTTAGTACCATGTTGTGGAACCGTTAACTCTAAAATTCGACACATTTAACTCGGGTAGATTTACTCTTCAATGTGAATACCATAGCCACTTTAGCGCTGTATTTAATGTAAAGATAGTTCTGCTAAATGTAAACATTTGCGATATATTGGAATTGCGCCCCAGCTTACGTAAACATTCAGCAGAAAAGCGGGAAGTGCATCGTTTGCTTTCCAGTTTCCTACAATTATCGTGTTGCCGGGTGCATTGCACGTCAATACCAATGCCCATTTCGCGCGAACCTTCAGTTCATCATTTATACGGCAAGGCGATTAATAACGTGTTTTGTTGATGAGGTCGCCGATCCAGTTGAAGGGCTATGGGAGCAAAGTTGCGAACGTCCAAGACACCGCCAGCAAATGAGCAAAGCTGGACGATGTGTTCCATGTTATGGCTTTGACTAAAGAGACACCAAGGTAACGTTAATGCTCCAGTAGTTTTTATTCCTTATTTAATCTTTATACAGCAGTATTCTTAGAAGCAAACTGTGCAACACAGCATCTCATTTTTGCACAGCTCACTCTTGTATACGTTAAGATGGGAACTTGTCTTGTGTTGAATTGGTGCTTGTATGCATTTGAACTTCAATAGACTTTAACTAGAAAAGAAACATTACGTGGGACTTATTCTAAGTTTTTTTTTACATCACTCGTATGGTTTTTTGAAAGCATAAATCAATTTTTTTTTCGATTTAAAGCTTTCGTGACTGCAGGTACTCATCTTCTTGGTTCTTTCGGTAGTCACGTAGAAGGGAAATAATAAAATAATAAAAATAAAACAATACAATTCTCACGACGTTTCGGCCACAACGCACCTGAGGACGGCTGTCTTTCCGACAGCCCTGTTCTTCACCTGAGGACGGCTGCTCGCGTTGTGGCCGAAACGTCGTGAGAATTGTATTTTATGTTTTATTTGTATTATTATATTTCCCTTCTACGTGACTTTTCCAAAAGAACCAAGAAGACATACACCGAATGTTACAATCAATCTGGACAACCTTCAGATGAAGCAAGTGCACCGTTGCGTGTTTGTGTTTACGCAGCCGTTCCACCTGGTAAAAGTATCGCTGCACACATCACGGCTGAGTTAAACGTGAGCTGGAACCGCGACCGGGCTGGGACTGAACCGTGCTGGACCCAATTGTGTCCTCACGAACCCACGAGGCCTCGTCTCCTCCCTTCCCATCCTCTCTTTCGTTTATGGGAAAGTTTAATATACTTGAATGTATCAATTGTAATAAAGCAACTAAAATGCAAATTACTTAAAAGGTGCTCATTGGCCATACGAAATCCTCATCAGTGGGAGGTTGCTCCTTCTCCACTGCTACCCCTATATGGAACTCCCTCCCCCAAGCAATGTGTTGTTAACTCCCTGGCTCAAATCCAGGCTTGAGACGTCCCTCTTCCCCTCTATGACTCTCTTCACCATCTACAGCATGTGTATGTCATATTGATCTCGTACAGCCTTGAGATGAAATAGTATTACGTGAAACCAAAATCTAATTATGTATGGTAGACAATGCTGAGCTAAGGACGCAGTGCTCGTTTTGTAGCTGCATACCCATGATGCTTGAAGACTTTACAAAACAGGTTCAAATCTTTGCTCATGGAAAAAAAAACTGAAAGTGATGGTCACTCAACTTTTAGGAGAAATGCTTAGGCAATGCCTTGCCACTTATGACTGCTGTACCCTTTAACACGAGGTAGGGAACACGGCACTACACATGCAGGTCACATAACGTGGTGCATTATGGGAGCCGGTGCTGCAGTTATGCAGGTCTGGTGCTGCAGATATGCGTTGCCATATTAACCAACGAAGAGCAGCTTGGGAAACTTCAAGCGCACGGTGGCTGCACTCACACGTGGGGACAGTCAAACAGGATTTCAGAAACGAATCGGAAATATTTTACAGGTGATTTACTCGATAGCAACAGGGCACCCCCCCCCCCCCCCAAAACAGTTAATTTACGGCGGCCGATCATACAATCGTGGGAACAACCACAGCACGGGAACGGCCCAGGAAAAGTCCCGGTACCGGTGCACGTTCAGTGTGCCGCGAGAACGCAGCAGGATTAGCGCCCAACTTTGCCGAGCCGCTGGTCAGTTTTAGGGTCGGCTGTGATGGCCTGCACGGCCACGATGGCCTCGTTGATTTTGGTCTGCAGCTCTCGGAGCTCTTCGATGTGCAGCAGCCGCAGGATGCGCGCCGCCTCGTTCACGGTGGCATCTGCATGGAGGAGACAAAATGACACCGCGGCGTTTACGTATTATGTCGGACTTCTACGCAGATAACCGTGTTAATCGGAGGCGCGGGAAGACAACAAAGTTTTTTCTATCCACATTTAGAAACATGCGTTTAGAGTATATGGCTGCTATAAATTTCCATGTGATAGGCCACTTTGCTGAGCTATCATTTGTGGCCAGGTCGCTTCTTAAAAAGAGCTATTTCGCCTAGTGGGCTTTACCTGGTAAAATAAACATTGTAGTAAATAGTAGTAGAATGTGTCGAAGGTGTAAATTTCACATTCCTATGATGGGGGCCAGTCTTTACATGGGGTGATCTCTGTTCAGTGCCCACACAGAAGTGCTTATTTAATCAACTCTGGGTTGACCTATGACAAGATTCTGACCTCTTGACCTTTCGATAGCCAGCCAAGTGCTCTTATCGCAGCACCACCCGACTGATTCTATGCTATACGTGAATAGGCAGTTTTACATTCTCAGTTTTGGTGGGGCATAGATGTTTCACATTTTGCATTTGGGCTTATAACGAGCTGCTATATTTGCGAGCAGTACATGGTTTTTAGCAACTCAAATAAAACACAAATGACTGCAGGGTCCGCAACTCCTTTCCCACTCCCATCCCTACCATCAATTCTTTGTACCTGTTACGCCCAGGTTCAAGAAATGTTTTCCCCACTGCTTATTACTTCTCCTTCTTCTTGTGTATGGCTAAATCAAGTCGAATATCAGTCCAGATATTTCGGCCCAGGATTTTTAGCCAGTTTGCCTGCGACTGGCTTGCCATTTCTCTGTATAGTATAATCATGTCCAAATATTACAATCGCACGTTTGAAAATCCTAACATGTTAATAACGCTCACCTCCGGTGTCGAAGCCAAGAATGTTTTGATCCAGAGCGATCGGGATGCCCTGAAAATAGCGAAGACGCAACATTAGACATTACAATTGTTACGGCTCCTTGTCAATCCACTATTGGATGGGGGCCTTCCCTTGCAGTGTCGGCCATGGAGGGATGACCATACTTCACCACGCTGGTCAGTGCGGGTTAGAGAAGGAGAATAAGTGGCGCCAAGGACCGGTTAATATTTCACTCTTCACTGATGATAGCCATTATCATGTTCGATACGCAGAGTGATAACTATCAACAAATCGGATTTGAACATTTTGTGCAAGACTTGTGTGCAAGGTGAGGTCGCAGAATTATTAAATATCTGTAAACTAGCCGTATATGAAATGTTCCATCTTGTTCAAAGTGATCTTCATAATCAGAATATTTATTTATACTGTCCGGATCTTGCTGATATTCAACCCTCGTTTCTCAACATGCAATGGTCAACCACCCCCTCCCCGTCCACCCACCTACCTCGATGAGTCAATGAATCGTCACGATTCCGGGTCGCGATTCGATTGAGCTGTAGATTCTTGAACGTATCGTGTTCACCGTCTCGTTTATAAAGTGGTTTGTCCCATTTCCCGAGTTATAACGTTCACGTATTATTTGCAATAATTTGTAAATAACTGGTTCTAAAATGCACGATTTGATGCATGTACCACGAGCACCGATGTTGATCAACGGATAGGCCGGGTCACTAGATGCCGACTTGCTGTGCTGCCGTCCGCGCGAGCGTCTCACCGCTTTGCTCTCGTTCGCCTTGGCGATGGCTTCCGTGGAGAGACGCTGCTGCACCAGGATGTGAACAGCCTGCAGGGCAAACACAGAAGGCAAAGGCGGCGATGATCTGGTGAGCAGCGGAAGGAGAGTGGCAGCGTCCAACTCAATCAGGAGGACGAGACCGGCGGTGTGTGTGACGCGCGTGCGCTTACTCAAACATTTTTATTTAATATAGAAAGTGTTCCCCTCCCCCTTCCCCCCCCATAAGCACAAACAACTCCGACTCCCCCTGTCGGGGAACCCCTCAAGGTGTGCACCGAGCATGTAGTTATCCCCATTCCTAGGCCCGTGCAAGCGCTGGAAAGCTCCCCCTCTTCCCCCTCTGTCCCCCTCCCCAGAAACCCTCAGCGTGTTGTACCAGACTTGTGTGCATACCTCAATAAAAGTGCTATATACAGGTAGTCCTCTACTTACGATGGAGATGCGTTACGACGACCCCATCGTAAGTCAAAAATATTGTAAGTCGAAGATGGCCTGGCCTACCCAGGAGTCTTAAAGAATGGTGATAATTTAGCAAAACAGAGAAATTTACAGTACCGTACTGTATAAACTATATACTGTATGTATCTATTAATTACAATACTGTATTGCACAGTAAAATGTAAAGTAAAAAAACAAGGTAAATTCTTAGCCTACCTATATGAACTGCCATTTCATAAAAAGGCGGGAGATGCCTACATCCTGGCAGCGTACCAACGTACAGTATCGTATCTCGTACGCTGCTGCGTTTGCCTGCTGCACGAAATGTAAAATATTTTTCTATTTTGTCGTATCGCTATCGCCATCGTGAGATTGAAATATCGTAAGTCGGACCCATCGCAACTCGGGGACTATCTGTATGTAAAAAAGAATTGAGATAAGGTTGCAGGGTGGAGCGCTCGGAGGTCACAGCGCTGAGCTGGCAACGCTGAGATCCAGGGTGCAAATCCTGACTGTAGTGAGTGGATGGTCTCAGCCTGGTCACTAATAAACGCACAATTTAAACCATTCCGTTACGTTTGTGTCTGCACTTAATTCGGCAACATTTAAACTCTGAGAAATACACTGGATTGACTGTCATGTGACGAACGTTACTCTCACATGGTACATGGAGTGGGAAAGTGCTGCCCCCAACTGGGCATACAAAGAGTTATCTCAAGGGATCTCAAGAGTTAGCTGTGATATCTGCTTTTGTGGGCCATTCTATAACACGAAAGGTGGCACTGCTCCAAGGGAGATATGATTGGGGGAAAACAAAAAAAATAGTTTAAGTGTCTCTCTGCTCAAACAAGCCGTACTGCAGCACTCTTCTCCATTCATAAGTCTCAGACAATTGTGAAAATTTCACAATCCCCTGTGGGAAGTCTGCGTCCAGAATTACGCACAACCCCCAAGGTTGACTGTCCCATTCAAGTACCAACAAAGCTCAACCCTCCTTAGCTTCCGAGATCGGACGAGATCGGGCGCATTCAGGGTGACACGGTTGTTGGCCCTAGGTTGGCTTTGCAAAAAAGTGGCACTCATTTGATCAACCCCAGAGATGAGTCGAGTGCTGTGGCCACAGCACCACACGCGGCCGGCCACGGGCGGGCCTATGCGGGAAGCAAGGTTTGGTAACCCAACTACCACCGCAGCCTCGGTGTGGGTCCACACCCCCTGCTGCTTGCCCTGCAAACAGTGCCAATTCTACAACTAAGTCGGTCACTGCAAATGCACGTGAAAATAATAATAATAAAGCAACGGAATGATGGACTATGTTCGAGAATAATAACGGAGTGACAGCCAATGGATGGAACGTGTCCGACTGGACGTATAACGAGGAGATGTAGCGATGAGTAAAGTGTTGTGCCGAATTCATCGTTGAGTATGTATTCATGGTGTATCATCAATTCAGTTCAGAATCTCAATTCAATCCGATTTTAGCACAAACAATATAAAAATAAAACAATTGGATCAACTGAGTACACGTCAGAATATTACCCGATCAACGTCATATCTTTGTGCAACACCTTTTATATGGAGCTTTTAAAAGGTGTTCCACAGAATGTGGAACTACTGAAGCAACTTCGGAAGTAGAGACGTGATGTTAATTTCTCGGAGCGTTGTGCTTAATAAGAGATCAGACAGACAGTGTGGATTTGACTCGTGACCAGGGCTTAAATTCAGTCGGGTCTGCCTGGGTCAGTGACCCGGAAAATATTTCCGCAACCGGCACAACACATCCAGTACACCTCAACCAATGGCTGTGGCTACTAGTTAGGCGTATAATACAACCTACTGGAGAGCTGGAAAATGTGCTTCGACTCTAGACTGGAAATTAACACAATGACAAGCGGTCGCAATACCTTGAGCATGACAAGGTAGTCGTCATGTCGGGGAATCTGGAGCAGGTTGGCCAGCGCAGACACCCCCGCCTTCACGTCAGGGTTGCTCACTGGACGGGCAAGAGGGTGATGCGGTACAGACAGCACGCATTCCCCAGTTACTCACAGCGACTGTTAAACCTTTCCCATTCTGTACGTGTACGTCATCAGTTTTTCTACAGATTACTTTCCAATGACGTATGTGTACACACGACACAAGTGTGAGTGTACACGTGTAGACGTACCGTGCCGGCCTTCATAGGTGCACACTAACAGCACTTGCCTCAAAAGTCTGTTAAGGCTATATTGTTTGTCTTCATTTATAAAAATTCCTCTTAATGAGAATACTCAATGGAAGCTTTCCCACATGCTTACCATCGAGATTGGTGAGGTGGTCTGAAGGTTTGGAATTTCCTCCGGATGACTTTAGACTGTCTGCCGAAATCTTGTTGTACTTCTCAACTGTGAAGGAAATACGGTAACGATTGACACATCAACTATTCACAAAGCTGACCAGTCATGATTCCTCCGCACCTCCGATTAGCACGGTTGGCTACGTACGGTGTGAAAGAAGTGCAACATACATACACCTGTGCACACCTGTGTAACTCATACGCAGCCGCGCACACATCTGCCTGGCCTGTATGTCTGTGTTCATATGTACAACCATACTTCACCTGTACACATACGCTTCTGCACACTTGTACACTGGTACATGCTCGTCTGCACACACCAAGTGTTCACTCACAGCAACTTTGAATACAATTGTTTTTTTACAAATTACTCACTCCTCCATGGCTAGGATAAATTACAAATCTGCCATCCATAAACACATTCCTGCGGAGGGAGCTGGTAGGAACGTTGGGTTGCTCGGTCAATGGCCAGGGTCAACGGCGGCGTGGTGTATTCCGCAAATATGGCCGACTGTGAGGGCGGGCACAAGCCGGCGTGAGTAGGTTAAACGTTCAGTTTTATAAGGGCACCACGGGGTGACCAGCCCCTCCCAACCCAGCCCCACCCAGCCCCTACCCACCCACCCACCCTCCCCACCCAGCCCCTCCCATTTTTGGATACACGACGGACGGACACAATAATCCCGTGGGCTGGTGTAACCAGGAGGGTCCTACCAGTATAAATTGTGAATGTCAGCTAACAACCCTAATGTAACTCTAATTATAATGAATTACAATTCTTCTTCTTAACAGTATATTTGTTATTTTACTTGTGCGTTCTTAGATATAGATCATTGTTCGCTGTGTGAGTGATGAGTTTAGAAACACCTAAATCTGTGCTCTCTGGTTACCTTGGTCAAAAGTGAGCCAATTGTTTGCCCAACACTGGCCAGCTGCCTCAACACTGGGCATCTGTGGAAAAGAGCTTTATCGCTCATCAGATTCCTCCAATATAAATAACTATTCTAATTCTAACACGTAATAAATTCACTCCACGTCTGGTCTAATTACATCTGCATATAAAATATACAGTCCAAGTTGTGTTGAATTTATCGCTTACAGATTCAATCCGCCTACGATGACGTGAATGTATTTTGCAAACATCACCGAAAAAAAATGACTTCGCTTTGAGTTCATCACTGTGCTTTGCTTTGCTGTTAACACGCAGGTTAATTAATCAGCAAGACCGTTAATCGCTGTGTGGGTTGACATTTCAGATTTTATCGTACCATTGTCTCCATATTCCAGCCGCACCCCGAGCCCAAGGAGCCAGTCCGTTACCTCAGCCCTCTCCTTTGCAATGAACGGGCAGCACACGTCAGCCAAGTACTGTGAAAAAAACGATTGGATAAAGACGTTAAATGCAACGCGCTCGTCGAAAACACCGCACCGCGGTATTAACCCTTTCTCATTCCGACGACATGTGTAAGTAATCACTTTATCTTCCGATTCCATTCCGATGACGTACGTGTACGACAAATAACGAAACGATGTAAATCAAAGCAATTTACAGTAGATGGAGGCGAAGGCTGAGACGACAGATAGGAGAAAGGACGGATGCTGTCAGCGACGTGTGGATTAAGACGATGCAAATCAGGTAGTGGTATAAATAAAGTGACGGCATATTTATGAAATGACGTAAAAGGGAAGACGCAAATCGGAGTATATGATTCACATGCAAGCACAAAGGTGTGTCCTCCCACAGCTGCAAATGAATACAAACACAAAGATCCCCCCATAGCCTGAACAGACTGTTGGGGCAGGTGCTAATAGCGAGCACCTATAAAGGCTGGCACGGCACATGAGGGGTGGGTGGCCAGCACCTCGCCTGGCCACCTTTGTCTCTCTAGTGACAACATTTACACATCACACGAGAGTTTCATTTGAGCCTGAGTTGACCTCGGAGAGGTCCAGGACTGGTTTCAGATCATCACTGGTGTTGGCCGTGAGCGGGAATCGGGATGCCGGGTTCGTAGAGCAGCGCACTCGCCGCTGCGCGACCGCTCCTCACGTGCATGTGTGTGTAGAGATGCACCCGGAGGGGTCTAAACATTTTTACAGAGGTTGGGGGGGGGGGGGGTGGCCCTCACCTCCGTGAAAATGTTCAGATGGCTGTTGTATGCCCTATGCCATATACAAGATTTTTCACAAATATAAAATTTTTAATAGTTTCTGACAATTTACCACCTTCAAAATGTTTGGCTGCCCTCAAACACGGTTCAACTTGCATGTTTACGAATGTAAATTTTAGATGCACATTTGGTAAAAACAATGCCTACGTCCATAACAAAGGTAACATGTTTGTCATTTGGCCAACATGTGAATCGTGCCCATAAAGTTAAATCCTCTTACCTGTTACCCTATTGTGGATCCTGTTATCCGTATAGATTATCCACAATGATCCCATTAAGTTATGAATTGCTAAGAATCGGATGGCAGATTGGTTGACTTGCAAGCTGTGGCCATCTTTTGGTTAAACTGGCCCCCAGCAAGAGAATGTAGAATTTCCACCACTGGCTTAGACAATCACCAATGATGCCAAAGCACCGCCCCATTTCTTGTTTGGGCAGAAACAAACTTTGGCAGCGAGGACCATGCCGGAGGGAAATGTCCACCACGGAAGTGGAGCAATGGAATCAACCCGTCTGCAGAAAGCTGGATGGAGCGTTGCACCAAATACCCTGAGAGAGGGCAACATCTTGGGGAGGGCTTAATAATAATCATTTAAACTTGTAATGCGCTGCAAAGCATTTGCTCGCCCTCGAAGAGCGAAAACGAATCAGAGGCACCAGGAACCACAGACAAGCGGGAAAGGAAGCCACGGGGTGAGCCAGCGCGCGCTGCATTACAGGCATGCGCTATTGTCGTTAGTACGCTGGTCTACGAACCTGGCATCCCGATTCCCGTTCACAGCCAAAACCAGTGATGATTATCTGAACCAGTCCTGAGCCTCCCCAAGGTCGACTCAGGCTCAAATGAGTACCTGGTGCGATGTGTAAATGTCGTTACTAGGGACACAAAGGCAGATGGACCATGGCTGCTTTTAATCACATGACTTGTGAACTAAGCACCCGCAAAGGTTTAGACAACCTTTAGACGAACGTACTTTTTCAAAATAGCCTGGCCACTCAGTGCTGTGGATGTTCCTCAGATTGCCTCGGTCTTCGATCTTGTAGTGTCGGATCTTTTGATCTTCCAGCCACAGGATGAAATTTCTATACTCGGTTTCATCTACGGTGGGCAGATAGACACGCGCGTTATACACCCAACAGCTAACAAATACATTAAGCATCACTGTACACAAAGGAATATTACACTGCTCCTAACGAACAATGAAGGGACACCCATGGGTGTAATGGGCAGTTCCTTGGCCAAGAGCCCAACTGATGGATCAAGACAGATATACAGTACTCAACACAATATGCAAAACTCAATGACAGCTACATCTTAATTAGTTTATCCATAAATGATTACACAAATGATTATCCACATCTTAAAAAGCATCTGAAATGTGCGTCTGAAACCATGTCGAACTGCAACATTAAATTACAGTTTTTTTTTAAAGAACCTGTTCACAACACGTTGACCTATTAACCAATCCACACAAAAAGACAAAACAGCCGCTAAAGAGGAATTGCCCAAACATCCCAATGCAGGTCCCTCCGTGAAATAATAATACATTGAAACTCGGTGAGGCTTTCGTGGACCGATACAAGGGGAACAAAGACAGTGACTTGATCGAGTATTAAATATTGTTGTAAATACTGTATTGTATTCACATGCCAACGTGCAGACAGCTCTAACCCAGTGTTCTTCATTGCAAAGCCCACGGGCGAATGGTGGCCTTCAGTGTGGCCCCTGACAATACGCAACATGTGAAAACACCCCCATCATCATCATGCTGCTGCTGCTGCCAAACCCCAATGTTTCAAATTTGTGGCGGCCCCCACACACTGATGATGTCTTATCGGCGAAAGTGGCATCCTCTGAAAGAACACTGCTCCAACCTATACATCCATAGCACTACCAACCAACATATTGCTATCATTGTTACCCTCATTAATTGATGTTACTTTTTATGTATTACTACGATAGCCATCATTATCATAATTAATGTATTCATATGATTACCATGACGTCAATAATGCACTGATGGTTAATGTGTAACTACATCACAATCACTGATGCATTGCTATAAATAAGAATATGAAAACAAAAAGAGGGCTGGGAATATGAGCACGCATTCCAAGTCGGGCTACGCCAGTCTGTGTCAATTAACTACGATACGCGAATTAGACAATTTGTATTCAGTAAGATGATTAAGTGGCATTGCCTTATTTATTAACGCATGGGCTGGTGTGTCCCTCACCTTATCATTATACTGTGTACATAATAGGAAACGCGTGATGTTAAGGGCCATTTCCCGAAACGTTGTCCTATGGTATAGATTTTCAGTGCTATTGAGCAATGTTTTGACTTTTGTTTGCTAATTGTGCCCCACTGCCAACGCAGCAGCATCACCTGATACGCTGTGATTGTTACCGTCACCCAAGCCCTGCTAATCACCAAGTCACCGCTATTGCTGTGCTTTCAATTAAAAAGCTCTCTTTCTTTGCACTCAGTGACTTTGGGGGCCCACGAGCCAACTGTGGAAATTCCACATTCAACCCGTAGCCTCATTACATGCATGCCCCTGTGGTCAGTGCGAGCTGGTGATGGGTTGCCAGCTTCGGTTCAGATGTCACTCGCCACTGACGGTAGCCGTGGCCGGAATCCGAAGTTTACCGGGTTAAAACCCCTTCACGTATGATGCACTTCTTTCGCACCGTACGTTGTCAACCGCGCAAATCGGAGGTTGCGGGCGAAAGGACAACTGAACAGTTCTCAAGAAATTAGTTTTCAATCGAGACGACGTAAAAAAGTGGCTTCCTAATATCGCAAGAGCGTTCCAGACGGCCGAAGAAGCGCAATCTGAAAGCGCGCGATGCCGTCACCACGTAGTGTGGGACAGAGGCCCGCGAAGATGGTGAAGTATGATCTCAAATCACCCTCCACGACCACGCGCACGGCTCTGGGGATGCCATCGTCGAGCAGTGGATAAAACTCGCCCTGCACCTACTGTTCCACGTGTTTTCTTGTTTTTTGTTTGTTGCGGTTGCACCCGATTCAAGAGCCGAATGGCTCACAGGGCTATACCTAATAAATGAAATAAACTTAAGCGTACAAGAAGCTGCTATTGCCGTTTCCACCGTTGTTGGCACAGGAAGGGGGATAAACACGGCAGACTGGCGGTGCCATCAGCCGGTCACCTCGGCCAGCCCCACCTGATGGGTCTCTCCCGAGACCCTCCTCCTCCTGCTGCTGCTGCTGTCAGCAGCGAGCATTCGCCACTTAACGTGGTTGCCTCCAAGTGCACCCAGCCTGGCACGAGGCGCAGTGGCGACGCAAACGTCACCCGGTAGCGAATGGCGTTGTTTTTGTATACAGAGGCCCAAAGCTTATTGTCACTCGGGCGTGTCTCTGTGTGTCTCTTCCACGGCAGGGCCCACCCTGGGGGTGGAGGGTGAGGTGAGGGTGGAGGGTGGCGACCAGTTTCCGTGTGTATTCCCCGCCCGCTCACCGTTGTGGTTGAAGCTGGCCGGGTCGTGATACTCGAGCGCCGCGAGTTTCCTGCGGAACATGGCGAGTCCAACCCGCGCCACGTGGGGGATGGGGGCCCACCGACGAAGGGGACCGCGGCAATTTTGCCACCGTACCACGTGACGCGGGGGGCTCGCGTGAGGCTCCGCGCGCCGTTGGACGACTTAGGGAGGGGCCCGCGTGCAGTGGGAGGAGTCGTTGACGCCGCGGGCCGCTAAGGGACCGCGATAATTTGCCAGCTGGTTTATATGCGGTGGCGGAAATGTGGCTGTCGCCTGATGATGGCGCTTGTAATTGCTGGCGAAACGTCGTTACTCTCAGATTGTACATGTTGTGGATTTGCTCTCCAACACACCGGTCTGCTGTACTAGTGACGAATTGGCCACGTTCTGTTTACGTGACAAACCTTACAATTGGCTGTGTCGGGTGGTGGCGGGTTTAACCACACATCATATTTATGCGATCTAACCCAAACAAAACCCCTATATTATGGATAATATTGGTCGCGAAAGCCTCTACGCGTTAATAATGTGGTCGAGAAGTTTCGAATGGACAGATAATGGAAGGAAAGTCTTTGAAGAGGATGGTAAAAGTTCCTTCCTTGAGTAGCATCACTTGGCATTCGATTGAATGACAAAGAGAGGCGAGGGATATCAGTCGTTTGCCATTGATTCTCAGTTGTTATTGGTAATGTCGCTCAGCCACATCTGACTATATCGTAGCATTGCTCGTGGAAAATGCGCAGGATCTAACAGAAGCACATCTGAAGCGCATGGCTACATGTGACACATTAAGCGTTGCTTGTATAACGTGGCAAGATTAACAGGATTTCGTGACATAATTCCATATTAGTGCTAGTTATGTTTAATGCCATGAAATTGGACCTTTTAGTAATGGTGGTTAATTCCAGTGTTTACACTGGTCTACAGCCAAAATATTACCGATATAAATGTAGTCCAACTTTACTTATTCTGGGTGACTGAGAATGAAAATTATGCTAAAATTGTTGATTGGTATTCTTGTTGATTGGCTCTCGTTTTCAAGATATGCTACTGGGTCAGTATATATGGCCCTTGACTTGGGGATGGCGGAGGATAAGTGAGTTATAAAGAGAAAGGATCTCAATTTGAAGCAGAAATTACTAAAGTACATTCTTGATTGGATCTATGAATAAATCTATGACTGGGCAAAACAATGAATGATGCAATCTGAACCTGGTATTGCATCATACATTATATTAATTGCATCATTTTATCCATAGAAGTCCATGTTCCATGACCATTAAAAGGATATTGTCCCATTCTTCTTCATGGAAGGTGATCTTGTAGCCTGCAACAAAATCGCTGGTGTGATGGCAGCCCTCAACATCGTTCATGATCCAGATGAGTAGAGACTCTTCCTTGATTCATCGAAGATGAGTCTTAAAACAGTTTTGCTGTATAATGGCAATGCTTTAACATCTATTCCAGTTGGTCATGCAGTCCATATGAAGAAAACCTATGACAACCAACATCAGTGGCAGTTTTGTGGTGATTTGAAGGTTGTTGATTTTTTGCTTGGTCTAAAGACTGGATACACAAAGTACTGCTGTTTTCTCTGCGAATGGGATAGTCGTGCAAGAGATTCCCACTACATAAAGATAGATTAGCCACTCCGACAGTCATTGGAGCCTGGGAGGAAAAGTGTTCAGCATCCACCACTTGTTGAATCAAGGAAGATTTTGTTACCACCCTCACACATCAAGCTGGTTCCGATGAATAACTTTGTCAAAGCCATGGACAAAACACAAGCAGCTTTCAAGTACCTCCGTGGAAAATTTTCAAGGTTAAATGAAGGTGTCTTTGTTGGTCCTCAGATTCTTAAACTTCTTCGAGATTATGCATTTGACAGTGCACTGGCGTGGAAAGGAAAAGACGGCATGGAAAGCCTTCCAGTTAGTGGCAACACATTTTATCGAAAACAACAAGGCAGACAACTACAGGAAGTTGGTGGGAAACTTCCTCAAGGAATACACAAGCATTGGTTGCAAAATGTCACTAAAGATACTTTTTTTGCACTCTTATCTAGATTGTTTTACATCGAACTGCGGAGCAGTGAGCGACGAGCATGGCGAGCGATTTCACCAGGACATTGCAACAATGGATAAACGCTATCAGGGTGAATGGAGCCCTACAATGCTTGCAGACTATTGCTGGATAGTTACAAGAGATGCTCAATTTAATGAATACAAGAGACAAACCAAGAAGCGCCGAGTAGACCCTGAATAAGGACTAAACTATGTACTTATATATACACGTAATATTTTTTTGCCTTTTGATTTTTAAAGTGTTACATGAACCGGAAAGGTGACATGTTATCATGTAAAGCAACCATAAACAAATGAGAAGATCTAGGTTTACAATTTATGAGTAAAACTCTATCTACACAATATACATGGACGTAAAATGTAAATACTTAATTATCTTGGGAACAGTAGCCAATCAGTTGTTTTAATTGCCATATTTGAATTCAGCACATCTAAATTCATAATAAACAGCACATAACATCTTTGAAGCATACGACGTCTAAAAAAATGGAGACCAGTGTTATTATTATGAATGTAAAAAATATGTCCGTTTTGTTTCTTATTAAAACAAATGTCCAGACGCATGATTCAATATCCATTGGATTTCCTTTAAGTGGCAGGGGAGCGATCCTTCAAAATGGAAGGTTGTAACAACTTCATGATTCCATAACAGACAAGTGAGAAGTCCTCAATACTGGTAGGAACCTCCTGATTCCACCAGCCCACAGGGGATTATTGTGTTCGTCCGTTCGTCGTGCAGGGAGGGGCTGGGTGGGGAGGGTGGGGCTGGGTGGGGAGGGTGGAGAGGGGCTGGGTGGGAAGTGGGAGGGGTGGGGCTGGGTGGGGAGGGGCTGGTCACCCCGTGGTGCCCTTATAAAACTCAACGTTTAACCTACTCACGCCGGTTTGTGCCCGCCCTCACAGTCGGGCATATTTGCGGAATACACCACGCCGCCGTTGACCCTGGCCATTGACCGAGCAACCGTTCCTATCAGCTCCCTCCGCAGGAATGTGTTGTAGGTGTAACACCCCCGTGGATTGTTTCCTTTATCTTATGAAGGCACTGGTTTTACCAATACATTTCAGGAACCATCAATTAAAAGTATGTTAATTCAATCACGGAAAGTTGAATCTCCTGTGGATCTTTATCACGCAAACAAGGAAAAGTACGACCCTTAAACTTTACAAATGAAATTTGGAGTAACGAACAAACGGTTGGAAACCAAATGATAACAAAACTAATTCCAGTAGTAATGGTATCGTGGGTTTATAACCTAATACATCCATTCGTTCGAGGCCTCCAGTCTTTGAAGTTTCATGACAAGACATGTATTACATCATATTTCACGAATCAGCTATAGTACGCCGAACACAGTGAACTCTACTCTTGGATCATTTGTATCAGACACAATTCCATGCTCTGAAAGTAATCATAATACGGTACACTACTTATAACCACTAACAAATTAAAGATGGGCATCAGCAAAAGTTGTTTGAGCAACAAGAAAATAGTGTTTTAGGAACAAATTCTGTCTATTGTTGATTCCACGAAATGTTTATTTCACGGACATGGTGCAAATACACAGTCTTTCGAGAATGTGATTAAGAAACCCAAAATTGATCTGTCAAATGTAAGAAGTGTGAATATCCCCCTCCCTCAGAAGTCAGCATCATGAATTGAGTGCCATTAAGGGAAAGCAGAATACACCACCTGAGGATCATATTTTGAAAAAAAAAGCAAATAGAATCACAGTGACATTTCAAATGGTTAAATTATCTGTAATGTTATGCTCTTTGTTGCTGTCCAATGTTTATTATAATACTATATTTAAAGTCTGTGATCAATTGCAAACATGATTCCCCGCTACAGTTCTTCTGTAGCGTTGGAAATATATATGCACGCACCGCCCAATGCTCACTTACCTGCAGTTACGGGCAGGAGTCTGTAGGGGGTGCCAACCTGTGCAAAGGGGCGGACCATAGACCCCAGATGAGGGGTTGGGGGTGCCTATTCAGGGTGCCCTGGAAGGTTCCAGAAAGGGGGCGGTACCGGGGGCAGAGAGTCCCCGAGACGTGTATAAAGGCGGCTCTCAGGTCGGCTCGAGGCAGTGCTCCGAAGACGAAGACCAGCTAGGCTAGGACCTTGGGACCCCGGTACCCCGGGACCAGTGGTCAGACCCGCACCTTGGCTGGGTCGGGTCAGCCTCCTCACCTTAACCGGAGGGCTCTGAGTTAATCCCAGTGATAGGGCACGTTAGCCCGGATGCTGTACCTCCCTAGAGAGCGGGGTAAGGGCAGTTGTGTCTCCTTGTTATAAAGAAATGTGCTGCCTTAAAGTTACGTCGCAAGTCTCCTGGAACCCACTACACTTCTCAAAAGTGAAACTCTGTCAGTCTTTCCACTTTATTTGGTGTTGGCAGACGTGCACAAGCACAAATAACAAAATAACTCAGCACATTGGTCAATAACACTGCGTTAAAAAGAAAAATGGGAAACATTTCAGTCAATTCTTCGCAGTCCATAGGCTTGAAAAGTAAAGTGGATAAGAATTGGAGACAGCACCGGGGCCTCATAAGAATGTCACAATAAAATGTTTCCTGATTGTGGCGAAATGGTGTTTGGTCATGATTTGTACTATGCGTATAAAACTATTTTTTCTAATTCAACGGGAAAAGGTTTGAACATTTCCCACCCTGTTGAAAACCCTGCAAATGGTGTGACCCATTTGAGAAATTACCCGGGTGAAAGTCATGGACATGGCATGCCCCGAATAGCGTAATCATTCAAATGGAGAGGAGGGAGAAAAACTGAAGCCAGACTAGAATGTATTGAATCGGAGCTACCACGTGGAAAGAGGCACATGGCCATCTCTTAAAAAAAAGACGTTGATATAAATGGCCCCAAGGACTGACCAGCCACATCGCGTGGAGCTGAAACCAGTGAGAGGCTGCGTGGAGGTGGATGCGTGTGTAACTCGGCTGAGGTCAACCCCCCAGGCCGTGCACCCCCCAGCCCTCCCAAGGAGGTGCCCTGCTAATGTGGGGAAGAAAGCCACAAGGTGGTGGTTGTGATTGATTTTGAAGAACTCTGGAACTCTGCCTGCCACTGGAACCCCTGCTTGTGTTCACACGCAGAGCAACATTCCTATCCTGCCTTCGCACCCTTCATAGGGCCTGCGTCTTACAGTGTGAGACGGGGGCTTAAGGCTGACAAATAAGTCGTGTTGATGCATTGCTGTGTGGGGATAGTGCAAAGAGGCGTTGCGAGTAAACTGCATTGTTGGGGCCTTATTTGGCATCGACTAAGTTGATTAATGTGTGTGTGATTATACTCTGGGTTTGATTTGAGTTGTCTCGTGGTACGCAAATATATGGGAGATGCTCCTGATCTCACGTGCACCTCGCCCACATCAAAGACAGAGATCATTCATGTATTCTTCGACTCCATAATATAGTTTTTTTGGGTTAGATCGCGTAAAAATAATTGTCGTTAAACCCGCCACCACTCGACACAGCCTCCACCCGGTGTGCTGTGCTGTACTGGTAACGAATTGCCATGTTCTGTTTACGTGACAAACCTTACTAATTGGCTGTGTCGGGTGGTGGTGGGTTTAACGAGACATCTATATTGACGTGATCTAACCTAGTACGGAGTTAAACTAAGTCGTCTTGTGGTTGTTGTTGTTTGACTTGCATCCCACTGGGATTTTTGCACACAGTGTTGGTGTACGGTGCTTTTTCTGGAAGATTTTGCTGTTTTTTTCTGGATTTTTCTGTTTGCGTGTAGTCACTTTAAGATGTTTTCTTGTTCATGTTTTTGTTTTTTGTTTGTTGCGGTTGCACCCGATTCAAGAGCCGAATGGCTCACAGGGCTTTACCAAATAAATGAAAAAAATATATTTAACTGCAATCCGTACCGCTGCGTAACACCGATTAACAGTTTTTGCATAATCAGCTGAGTGTGGTGCATTCCTGGGGTCAGTTCTCGTTGCAAAAGGATTGGAAAAGAATGTATTTAGGTCGCAAGAACGTCTTGGTCGAAACAGTGCAGGATATCGCCGAAGGACAATGTTTGGCTTGAAGCACGTTCCCTCCCTGCATACCGTCTGGTACATCCAGAGCGTGACGGATGAACGGACATGCGAATCACAGAGATGTGTGTGCGTCTCGTGTGTATGTTGAGTTTGCATCGCATCGTGCGGGGGTGGGGCACAAACATCCATATCTATACGTGTCTCTAAGCGACATCTATTTGTGATGTGGGTGTTTCTTAGTTCCTTATGAATAATGGTGTAATAAGGGCGTCTTCCAACCCTTAACCATTCTAAATATTTGGTCGCGCTCCATGTGCTTTGAAGAAAGGACATTGGACGACGCAACATCGCCTACTATAGATTTGTTTTCTTTTAAGGCAGTGCCATTGATTAACGTGTTGAGGATTAATTGTGCTTTCGCACCACTGCCACCGCAGACAAACACTGTGCGTGTTGAGACATCACGAAACCCAACACAACGGCTGCGACCCAGAGCCTTGGGGGCCGTCGCACCGCGGTTGCGTGGTCAGCTGGCGCTGGGCAGGACGGGTCACACACAAGGACAAAGAACGCCCGCATAGCCTGTCGCAGACTGTAACAAACTGGTTGCGCAAGTGCTGTTAGCGAGCACCTATGAAGGGCCGGCACGGCACACGGGGAGGAGGGGGGGCAACACCACGCCCGTCCGCCTTTGTCTCCCGAGCGGCGACGTTTTAAACACCGCACCAGGTACTCATTTGAGGCCGAGTAAACCTAGGGGAGACCCAGGACCGGTTCGGATAATCGTCACCGGTGTTGGTGGCCGTGAGCGTGAATTGAACTCTGGTCGCCGGGCTCGAAGCGCAGCGTAGCGCTAACCGCTGCACCACCGCTCCCTCCCACTGCACCAGCGGCAGGAGCAGTGTGAACAACTCCATCCGTCGTTACCCCACGTGCCCACCCACTCCGTGACTCACGCTGCCGCCCCAGCACCCCGTGTCACCTCCCCCCCCACACACCCCAACACGCGAGTTACGTCTCCTTACCACAGTCCCCGTCGCCCGGGAGCCGGGGACAGAGAGAGGGACAGGGTCGAGGAGGGACAGGGTCGGGGAGAGACGGCAGAGAGAGTCAGGAGAGAAAGGAAGGGAAAGGCAGCAGCAGCAGGAGGAGGAGAGGAAAGAGAGGGACAGGGTGGGGAGAGAAAGGGGGAGAGGGGAGCAAGCAGGCTTGCTCCGGCAGTACAAACACTAACATTGGAACGATACAGAGAAGATTAGCATGGCCCCTGCGCAAGGACGACACGCAAATTCGTGAAGTAGAAAAAAAGGAGAAAATAAAAAGAGAGAGGGACGGACCCTGCGTTTTTGGGGGTGGCGTGGAGAGAAGGGCGGGCAGCTGCAGCAGAGGACGGTGCCGGCGCGGGGCCACGTGACTCCGTTTGCTTACACACCCGCGTTGCAGGTGCGTCGAGGACAGGTGTTGGTGTGTGAACGTGTGTGAACGTGTGTGTGTGTGTACCAGTTACGAATGGTGTTACAAGTGTGTGTGTGAGTGTACGTACTGATGTGTTGTCGTTTACAGGTGTATGGAGGTGTATGCTGTATAGCTCCAGGTGTGCACAGGTACGTTGGCCACCCACCCCCTCGTGTGCCACCGTGCCGGCCTTCAATAGGTGCGAATCGCTAACAGCACTTGCCCCTGCAGTCTGTCAATGTTATACGGGGAGAGGGTCTGTGTCTTCTCTGTATATATGAACACGTGTGTTTATTTACGTGGGCACAGATGAGAAACACCGTGATATGGAAACGGCGAACCTAGGGTTCTGTTACCATTGGCTAAAATCACCGATGATTTTATCTGATCCGGTCCTGGACCTTCGCCTAAGTCGGCTCGGACTTTAGTGAGTACCCGGTACTGTGTGTAGGCGTGGATTCTTGTGCCGTGCCGGCCTTCGTAGAGGTGCTCGCCCCAACAGCACTTGCCCCAACAGCCCCTTCGGGCTCGATGGGAGATGTTTATCTTTGACAGGTGAAACAAGGAATGTGATGATGCTAGTTGTAATTGCTGACGAAACGTCGTACTCGAATTGTGAATTTTGTGGGTTTACTCTCCAACACACAAGCGGTGCGCTGAACTTGTCACGAATTGGCACGTTCTGTTTACGTGACAAATCTTACTAATTGGCTGTGTCGGGTGGTAGTGGGTTTAGCGACACAGTGGTATTTCCGCGATCTAACCCAAACACCTCTATTATGGATAATATGGGATCGCGAAAGGCGACTTTCTACTGCGTGTTAAACAGGACGATGTGAGAACAGTAGATTGAGGTGAACGCCGGTGTAGCAGTACAGTGTATAGGCGTGTGCAGGTAAACATGGTGTCAAGGTGAGCACATGTGTACTTGTTTCTCGGTGTATGTCGGTGAACACAATTGTGTTAGGGTGTGTGTATAGGTGAGTACAAGGTGTACCTGCCTTCAAGTGTGTATGGGTGAACGTCTAAGGACAGGCGTTTACAGGTGAGTATAGGCAAGCGATGTGTGTACAGAGAATACCGGTGTATGGATGTGTACAACTGACAACAGGTGTGGATACGTGAACAGATGAGAATCGGTGGCATTGGGATTTATAGTTTCATGCGTATGGGTATATACACGCACGTGAACACACGTGAACACTTGGTGTGTGCAGACGAGCATGTACTAGTGTACAAGTGTGCAGAAGCGTATGTGTACAGGTGAAGTATGAAGTATTATATTATTATATTATATTATTATTATATTATTTTATTATGTTTTATTATTTTTATTATTTTATTACTTCCCTTCTACGTGACTTTACCGAAAAAACCAAGAAGAAGATGAAGTATGGTTGTACATATGAACACAGACATACAGGCCAGGCAGATGTGTGCGCGGCTGCGTATGAGTTACACAGGTGTGCACAGGTGTATGTATGTTGAACTTCTTTAGCATCGTACGTAGCCAACCGCGCTAACCAGAGGTGTGCACGTGAGTGTGTGCGCATATAGATAAACACTGGGTCAGTAATTACATGTGTGTACCTGTGTGCATAGCGGGCGTGGTGCTGGCCACCCACCCCCTCGTGTGCCGATCCGGCCTTCATAGGTGCTCGCTAACAGCACTTGCCCCTACAGTCTGTTCAGGCTATATGGGGGATCTTTGATATAAACACAGTGCTTACAGGTGAATACAAATGGACGGAGGTGTGTGCATGTGATTAAAGGTGAATACGCAGTGCTTACATTGCAAAGAATTAAAGGGGAGCACAGGTGTTGCATCATGGTTTAGCCCCACCCAGCGGCGTGAGTGATGATTACGAAACTTCTGAGGGTCTCCGACATGGTAGGCAACCTGTAATGAGTTGTAGTATATGTACAGTTTACATACAGCCGGTTTATACATATGTATTGGGTTCAACTGAGTCACAGACGTAGACTTTGTAGGCAACACATTTATTCAGTTCCAATACACGGGGTAACTTCCCCTTAACAGAATAACAACCTACAGTGGTGGCCACCCGGCTAACTACACAAGTTACCACGTAACTGGTGTAGTTAACCGGTGGTGACCACCAGGCTAACTACACTAATTACTACACTACTAACTACACTAGTTACTACGTAACTGTTACTACAGACCGGGACCAACGACTTCGGCCCGGGTCCACGTGTTGGAGACTCGTTGAACGGAGAACGTAGACGAAGAGTTTCTTCCAGGATGAACAACAACCCTGGTCCCTCTTGGGGACCCGGCTTATATTCTCTCTGTGGCGTGGCCGGCTCTGCCCTTGGCCACGTCCACCTTCCAGAATCCTCGGGAAGGATCTGGGTCCCAATCACGTGACCCCCCTAGCCCCCTCTTGGGGCCCCTTTGTCAACTTAACCGGTCACGTGTCCTCCCGGGTCAACCAGAGTGCCATGGCCTCACACAACCTCATCCTTCGACCGGCACCCACACACCCTGTACTGTAGGGTCGGCACTGCACCGAAAGCGTGGTGCCATCCAGCGCTATTATTCAGCGCACGCTGTGCCCCTCTAGGGCCGGTACTGCACCCACAGCCTGTTGACATCCAGCGATGTCATTAAAACATACATTGACATACATTTCTATAGAGTGCGGAATTCCTAACGTGGGTAGATTCTAAAGTGTAAAGGTTGTTGAAAACATAACATGCAGTAAGTACATTCTGCAGTTTTTTACCGTGCGGTGGTATCAACGGCATTGACCATGATAATAGGTTTTCCCCTTTTTTATGGCAACAAAGCAGGTGTTAAGATGTTAAAACACCAAACTGAATCCTTTTACAAGGAATCATGTCTGATCACAAGTATTGTGGTTAATGCAGACATGATTCCTTGTAAAAGGGTTTCCGTTTGGTGTTTTAACATCTTAACACCTGTTTTGTTGCCAGAAAAAAGGGGAAAACCTATTCTCATATTTTGGTATTGGCAAAGGAGGTCCCATGATGGCATTGACCATGATGATGACCTCTTTACCTTGACCTTCATGAATAGTTCAACAGGCCTGCTGATTGAAATACCAAATACAGATTCATGAAATGTAGCAAAATCGTTGTCATGCAGTGAGAGCTGCGTGTGTGTATTTGGTTCACAGGGTGGCTTTGTGGCGGTGCTGTGACAATTGAGAGAAGTTCGGTTGGAAGCATGGCCCAGCAGAAGATCATCTACACCATGCCCACCGTGCGGTTCATCTCCGTCACCAACCTCTGCTACTTTATTGATGGCCTGACCGCAGTTCTGCTGTGGATCCTGGGTGATATATTTATTTTAAAAATCTGAATGGAATGCCTCCTAGCGCCGAGCCTATTTGTCCAGTTATCACTAGTCTCCAGCACAACCTGATTATTTATAGAGCGCCTACTGTCATGATTACAAAAATATGACGTTGCGCAACATACGAGTCACGCTATAGTCATGCAGAACCGGCGGTGACACAGTTGGCAGAGCGATCTGAAAGGTTGCGAGTTCACATCTTGATTTGTATTCAACTCAGCCAATAAAAATCTGTAGAATTTATATTCTTGGTTCTTACGTGACTTTACCAAAAGAACCAAGAATGTGAATCCCTGCAGTCACGAAAGCTTTAAATCGAGACCTGTAGGATTAATCAAATTAGTACCTCGAATGGTAATTATTTTGCAATAATTTAGAGTTTTTTGTTAATTGTTAATCCACTGGCTGTTTGAAGGCCTGCCCTCCACTGTGACGGTGATGGATAATGATTGACCATACTTCACCCAGCTGGTCAGTATAGGTGCCCAAGACCGATTCAGATTTCACTCGCCACTGATGTTAGCCAAGTCCTGAAATAAGCTCAGGCTGCCGGTTTCGAAGTGCAATTCATGAACCACTGCACCACTACTCCACCCATGATTAGACTCGGTATCAGAAATGGTATTTTAACAATCGTAACTTGCCAACCACCACTCGCCCGACCTTGCCTAGATACCTGTCCAGTGAAGGTGCTGGATAGATTGCAAAACGCATTCACTGAAAATATAGATAAAAGAGGATGTCCTGTATTGTATGCCCTGCTGCAATAGCCTCTACTGCATGCCACATTAGCCCACTGCCTATAGCAACCTATCATGCTTCGTGGTCACCCATTCAAGTAACTATCTAGGCTCAACCCTCCTCAGCGTCCAAAATCTGTTGAGATTGGACGTGTTTGAGTGATTTGGTCGAAGGCAAAATACTAAATAAAAACGTGTAAATATTTGTCCTGGCCTTGATCAGATAATTTATCATGGAGGTTTCATTGAGTTGGTATCTGTCCCCATCAATTGCATAATCATGTTCTGCACATACAACCAGGCCTTGGCAGTTCTGGCACAGGTCCCAGCTCAGCCAAGGATCAGGAGACGTTTCACGTGGCACGGAAACACGGGGCGCATTGGCCACCTCCCAGTCCAGAAGCGGTCAAATTAGACCACGGGTCAGAAACAAAAATAACAAGAAGAGACATTTTTTTTTCGAATTCGGTAAACAGCTCAATATTTAAAGAGATGCAATGCACGTGAACAGGAGACGGTCCTTAATACATAACGTCATGAAGCAGTCCTTTAAAGAGCCGCATGTCGCTCCGCAGCTGCAGGTTACCGATCCCTGAATTAGACCATGAGCAGTCCACTGATTACTTAAAATGATATCAATTAATCAGGGCCTCCTGCCCCCTTCCCTCGTCTTCCCCCCATAAAAAATACCATGTACCCGATCGTTGCCCCCACGTGAATAGGTCAGTGAACTCAACCACCCAACCGTTTCACTCCACCGAGGGACCTGGCCTTGGGCTTGTCGTTAATGGAATATCTCTACTCCCCCGCCCTCCCCATCGCTTACCAGGCTCTTGTTTAATTATAAAATATGAATCAAGGCTCAATTTCAATCGAGTCTGGATCAGTGACTTGGAAAAAAATTCCACACCCAGCACACCACATCCTGTATACCTCTCACAATGGCGACTAGTCACATTAGAATCAACATTTTAATTTATCCTGGAGAAATCCGATTAACTATGAAGTTCTTTTTCACAGATGTCCAGGAGGGGTGAGTCATAAAGTTATGATAACAAACAATTAAAAAAACGCCAGAAGTGCAACGTTTAGGAAATGTAAGCAAATCACTAAAAATAAATTAACTAAAACTAAATGCCTACTCCAGTCGACCAGTGACCAAAAAAAAAATCTAAATCATTTTAGAGGGGTTGACACTGTGTGCAGCAAGTGAGGGTTTGAGGGCTATCAGAGTAAATGTTGTGCTGTCGACTGTACCCCACATGCACTCTTCACACTGGTTTTGCACTGCAGGTCAAGTTACTTGTTTTAAAAACCCAGCGATAAGGATGGAAAAATGTTTCTGTGAAGTTTGTTTTTTAACAATGTTCAGGCAAAAACATTGGCAGGAAACGTTGTCGAGAAACTCTCTTGAGCAGCTTGTACATAGTGGCATGATCGATGACTGCATCACATTATCGATGTGTCATGCTCACAGAGTCTCCTGATTTACCAAAAGTGAATGTTTTTGAGACTGATTCTCAAAGTAGAAACTCCTGGTCCTCTCAGGGTGAACAACGCATTTTCTTTGCTTCTGCAAACGCAGAAACATCTGGCATTCATTAACATTTTCACTGCAATGATATTTAGATTCATTCTCAAGAGTATCACTTCTAGCAGAGTCAACTCTAACTGTGCTGTGGGGTCGTTAACAGGAGGTCCCGACCACTACCTGGAGAATGACATCCTGCACTGGTCATTCGCGACGTCCGCTTTCGACATGGCGGGGCTGTCAGCCGTGAAGACATGCCTCCTCATCGGTCTGTTTATGGCGCTCGAGCATGCGGCGCTGAAGCAGTTGGATCAGCCCGATGATCTGACGTCGGCGCGACGAAGAAAGATCCTTCAAGTTGTTTGTGGGTTCCTGGCCTTGATGTGGCTCTCCTACACAGTGGCCAAGGGAGCAGTCGTTCTAAAAAGTGGCAGCTACAAGCACGTGAGTAAAAACCTGCTTTTGTAGGTGCATTGCTGCCCTGAGGTGGCCGGGTGGCTCGGGCGTAAGGTTCTAAAATGTCTGGGAGGCTCAACCAGGACACGTGACGTGTGCTCGCAGCCCTGCCCAATTTTGACATAGTCGCACCAACTCAACCATCATAATAATAAACTCAGTTTTCTATAGCACAATTTGCACAAGGCCTCAAAGCGCTTAAAAAAGCAAAACATTTTACACGATCAATAAAACTACTTTTGTTTGGTTTTAGAAGAATAATGTATAAAAGGTGACGTTTCAGGCAATTGCCCGTCTTCTTAGCACATACATATATTCGTCCCAACTAGCAATTGGCCTCTAGGATTGCAGTGATATTGTTGCGGACGAAACGATTTGATATGAAATTTCACAAAGTGATGGTTATCACAAAATCAGTTTCCCATAAATTTGTAGTTGTGTTTCGCTGTTTTTGTTGTATTGTTTTTGTGCTTTGCTGTACAATTCTTCAAGTATGAATGAGTATCATTTTTTAAAGCTTTTCAACTGCAGTTCACTCAACAATCCAGCTATGAGTCTTTCTAACAGTTTAAAAGCCTTTGTGACTAATTTAAAAAAAGCGTTTCTCAGCTTTTTTAAACATTTACATATTTACCTGTTTCAATTCTTTTTTGTATCTGCTGTGAAGAGGTGCCATTGTCGCAGAACACCACTTATATATTTTCTTCTTTAATGTCACAGTGTTTATGATGAATGTGTAGAATTTGTATTATTAATTGTGCTTGTGCACCACTGCCAATGCAGCAGCAGCACCACCAAATCATTTGTATAAATGTTAGTTTGACTGAACTGGCCGATGTGTTTTTTTTATTTTCAGATGCCTCTGACGTTCCACATCATGCTCATCAGTTCCTTTGTGTTCAGCTTATTTGAGTTTTTCCTGAACATGCTTTGCCACAGGTGAGACAGTCAAACATCTAATCTTCAAAGCCAATGACATTTTCAATCAAAAGCCAAGAGGGCATCCAGTTATTTCATCAATCTGTAGGACAATTTGGACTAGGCCAGCTTTAATGTAGAAACAAAAAAGGCAGTTGCCATTCTTGCAAAACGTAAAATAACAGACAAATAATATCGTCGTTGATTTTTGGGGATCATGCCAAAACGTTTGTCTTGTACGGGCAAGTGGATTATAATAAAGCGAGCCCTCTATTTCCCATGCTCATATTTATGTTGTTTCACTATAACATCAGCCAACGAATTAAGGGGTGTAATTTGAATAAAAAAATGCATCGATTAACTTAAATGTTTTGATGTTGTTGAAAAATTTTAAGTAAAGAATGCACTACTGTAGCCTGGGCAGTGTTTACATCGCCATACTGTACTGTACTACCCTCTCTAAATGCAATATCTACTGCCAGCTCTGGTGAGTACTCTGTACTGCATTCACTTGTTTTATTTATTGAACTTGTTATTACTGGGAATCTACGTTATAAGTCGGGGTTAGGGACCGTACTTATAACGAAACGATGTATAACGGGGAATTTTCTTACCATAAATATAATGGGAAATGGGGGGGAGGGGATCGGGACTCTAAGAGTGTAAACATTGCCTCTGTGCTCCAAAGTGTGGGCAATTTCTCCCATAAGAAACCACGGAATAACGTAGGGATAGGGACGGTAACTTCGGGAAATGTTGTGCTTTATACCTAGCAACCAAATAATATATATCGTACCTGTAATATACTATACAACACATAATGTACACATTAAAACGAATTCTGAGTTCAAGGACCTTTTAACAGCATTTATACTTACGGTACTACGCTTTACCACTGCCATTTTAACATCGAGCGTAATACTAGTGCTTTTTTATCATACCACCTGCACTGTCACCTTCAATGTGCACTACGCTTGTTGTTCATTGTTGAAGGGTTGCAACGATATTTTGCGCGAAAGTCCAAGCCGATTACAATGAGCGCTCACTACGCACAACGTGTTGAGAACATGACGGGACTGAGAAGCAGCAGACAGGATGCTGGGGATAGATCCTTAAATGGCGGTGCATTGCACGAAATAAAAGTTGTACGTTTTCTATACTAAGCTGAACTGAGTCGAAACGACGTATGTGCGGGGAAATTTTACGTTGGGCTCCCAAAGAGTCAGCGACGTGAGTGCGTAACAACGGATATCCCGGACCCCTTGTATAACATCTTTTTGAGTATCCTGTCTCTCTTCTTAGTACGTATTTAATATTGTTTCTGTAAATTTTTAACAAATAATTATCCAAAGGAACGTATCCTAAATTTATATAATTAAATGAATGGTAAACTAGGTTTCAACTTATGGTGTTTTGCTGAACGCCGCATGTTCCAGGGATGCATCTCCAACGTAAATATAGGACTTGCCATAATAATATTGGAGTTGTTTTCGTGATAATCAGGTCAGTGGGAATCACTGCAGAGCCATTCGCAACACTGCCGCAATATGGAAAAATATTGTACAATCCATGGTCATCGTATCATCCATTTAAAAAAAATTCGGAATATCGTGATAGATTTTTTTCTCGTTTAATTGCCCTTAAATAGAAAATTTCCCGTCCAAATATCTACGAAATAATCAAGATTAACGTTCACAATAATAGTAAAACATTTTTTTATATATTTTTCCAATTTAATTAGTACTTTGATTAATTCACTGCATAATGATTCTATGACAATAATTTCCATAGTTAATTTGATTTCTTAATAAATTCTCGTGTAGCTGATACCGTCTGCGTTACATATATCCCAGGCGGTAAAGTTGTCATGATTAGAATACTCTTCGCTGGCTTAAGTTTAGTGAATAGAATTCAAAGGGCTTAAGTGATCTTTCATTACACTGGAAGTAAAGGAAAGCAGGAAGAAAACAATTTAAAAGTTGAGGAAAACTGATATCGCTATTTGAGCACGAGGTCAGTCACTTGGTGAAATTTAACTCCATACATTACTGTCTTGTATAGACTTCGTTATTTTCTATCGTCTATTTATGGAGTGTTGAAATTTTCACATGTACAGCACTTTTTGATCTTTCAATAAAAGGTGCAGTGTAACTATATATTATTATTATTATAATCGTCAAATCGTGACATTTTTTCATGGTTTCATGAAAAATAACATTGCGGTAACCCGAATAGCAACACACAGACCGCAGTGGTGGTTGAATTGCCAAGGCTGGCTCTGGTCTGAGTAAATATTCTTCAATTCAAGTTTTGAATGGGAGAGGCAGTCAGAGTACCGAGAGACAACTCATCACGCATACCAGGGGCTATCGCTCAGAGATCCACACAGAGACAGATTCAACAAATCCACTTGCTGCACTGATAACAGCTGGCTCCCTCGCAGTCAAGTGGATTTGGGAGATTCACAAATCTGTGTGATTCGCCAACCATTGCATCCAAAGCGCCGGGTCACAGCAGGTGCGCACCACTACATCCGGCTTTGTTTGCAAAATGTTTATCTAATTTTATGAATTGTTTGTTATCGGGTAAAAGTTGTCAATGATTTTTCACAGATTCCTGAACAAGCTGCAATTGCTCAGAATTATTCACAAGGTGGAGGACACACAGGAGGAGGAAGATAAGAAGAAAAAGAACGTCGGTATCTGCAGGGTTCTGTCTCTGGCCAAAGAGGTTTGTGATGATGAAGCTACCAAACATCCCAGTTTGGGCAAGACCGTCCCTGTGGTTTCTGAAAGGCTGTTCCGGTCTGCCCATGAAGAATTAGCAAAAATCGTGCGTGACTCCTGATGCAGGCAAAGGGCAGAGCTACCTGTGTAATGGGAAGAGCTGGTGGAGGAGTGGGTGGTCGAGGGATGGCTCCCTATCGGTCAACCATGTGTTGCATGCTTATGATCTGGTGATGCTGCTCACTCGGAGGAGGAGTTGGGGGCACTGCTGCAGAACCTGGAGTGTGGCTCTAAGAGGTGGGGTCTTACCATCTCTCCCACCAAAACTAAGCACCTGCCTGGGTATTTTATGCCACCAACTACTCCACCCCTCAGCTCCGTATTGGTGATGGAGCAATACTGGAGAGAGTTGAGAGTTTATTTTGTACACTCGAAATGAAGGACGTGGGTAGGTGCTCCAAATCGATGGCAAACACATTTATTGTGGTAATCTGTAAAATGCAACAGAAACGTGTATCACACATAGCAATTTCCAACCGAGTCTCCATTAACCACGTGACTGGTAAACAGGTCGGGTTACTCAATAACCCTGCCAGCCACCTACAGGCTGAACTCGGTACAAAACTACACTTTACTCCATTGCTGCACGAGGAAATAATTAAAAGAGTGGTCCATTCCTAATGTGCCACATTTCCCAAACCTGGTCAGTGTGCTTATGACCAGCTCCGTTTTTACAGCAGAGGTCTCACTCTGAATCAGTCGGGTGGCATTATTTTTTCATTGGTTGTGTAATGCTGTGTGGAAGCTACCTGGTCTGTCGCTCTGCACGAAGCTTCGGGTCTTCTCGGCCACAGTCATGGCCTCCCTTCTCTATACTTGTGAGACATGAACCCCTCTAATGGAACATCTGTGCTGGTTAGAATCATTCAGGCTAGCCTGCCTCCAATCCATCCTGGGTTTAACCAGGCTGGATTGTGTGAGGAGCTCACAAATCCTTGAAATATCTGCAAACATACCCATCAGTAAGATACTACGGCAGGCAAAGCTGCATCGGCTGGGTCATGTAGCCTGCATGTCCAGCCACTGAATGCCCAAGCAGCTTTTGTTTGGCCACATAAAGGGGGATAAATGGGCACGACATGGGCTGGAGAAGAGATGGATTGATGTGTTACAAGAGGATTTGGAGCTGAATTGACTTGCCGACGACTAGTACCAGCGATATTAAGATCAGCTTCTATGGAGGAGGCTCGTGAAAGACGCTACTGGGCAGTTGGAGGCATTCACCCTCCAGCAACAATGGAGGGCAGAGGAGCAACGCTCACAGCAACGAGTGGTGGAGTGCCTGGCGTCTAAAATACAGAAAGTTGGCACATTAGGGGTACAGCTGGTGCATCTACCAGCAATCTCAGTCGGCCAACCCATGGCAGCTGGGTCTGTTCCGAGACCTGTAAGCGAGTCTTCGACACTTCACGTGGCCTCAAAGTGCACCTGGCCTGGGACAGTCGCCATGGTGATGTCACCGTCACTTAGTGGTGAATGGCGGGTATTGGTATTGAAGTGGGTGGGGGGAGGGGCTCGTGACCCCCATCTGCTATGTTCCTCTGTAACCCCTGTCTAATATGTTTGTGGATGGCCCCTGTCTGCTACGGTACTCTGTGCAATATTGCTGTGTGGCCTGCTGTCTCTGGGTGTGTCTGACAGGAGACCGGCATTGTGGTCCTGGGAATGATAGCCCTCCTAGGCTCCACTGGCACTCAAATGGTTTCCCCACTCTTCTTTGGCAAGGTCATCGATGCTGCCAGGACCTCCATGAGTGAGTGGCACCTCTGTACTCGTGTACCCACACCGCTGATGAGACTAAGAATGTTGTAAACCGACACATCTTGTAAACAAGGCAGCCTTGCAGAACGGCTTTCGACGTTTTTCCCTCCTCGTTGATGGAAAAAAAACGAGCGGAACTTGATGGGAAGTCGAACCGTGGTCATCCGATGGGGAGGTTGACCAACTGTCAAACTAAGTGGAAGTTTATGTCACCGACTCAAGGCTACAAAAAGTGATGAGGGTCACCGCATTTCCCACTTGTGCAGAGAGGCACTTTGAATCTCAGCTGTTGGGCATTGTCTGACATTGTAGATTCAACAAAACGCAAAGGATGTGCAGCATTGCGTGCACAAAAAAGCTCTCGGCCGTATCCAGATGACCAGCTCAAACTAACTGAAAGTGTGACCTTGACATTTTGCTTGTGACTGCTTGTGTTGCATGCGCTTTCCTCTACTCGCCTGCCAGACGAGCTGAACGAAGCCATCCTCATCCTCTTCGGCATCTACGTGGGTGGGGCTCTCTGCTCGTTTGTGCGTTCGTACCTCTTCATATACGCCGGCCAGCGGATGGTGGCACGCCTGCGTACGCGGCTGTTCGAGGCTGTCATGGCCCAGGAGGTGGCCTTCTTTGATGAGAACAGGTGACGGGCCAATGCTGCGAGTTGTCAGCCTGGAACTTCACGCTTCTCACCCACAGCCAGAAATGTGACCACATCAACCCAATCCTCCGATCCCTTTGTTGACTTCCAGTTTAGCTAAAATATCGCCCTTTATTTCAGAATCTGTGTTGTTTCTCTCAGATTTGAAGTTTTCGTGACTGCAAGGTAAAGTAATTTAGGTAAAAAATACAATACATTTCAAATGAAAACAACGAAATTAAATATTCGATTCAGTACAGTACACAAAATCCGTGATCTGATCCCATCCATAAAGGATGTCATTCCTGACTTACAGTACCCTGGTGTCTACAAACTGAGTTGCACCTGTGGTGATTGTTATATCGGGGAAACGAAACGACATGTTTCTGACCGCATTCGTGAGCACAAGTTAGATTTAAAACACGACAGGACAAATTCTTCGGCTGTAGCTGACCACTGTTATAACACTGCGGGTTCTCATGACATTGTGTTCTCCGATACCAAAGTACTCTACAAGCCTCCTGGATACTACCAAAGATTTGTCCATGAAGCCATCCAGATATACAAACATAGACATAACTTCAACCGAGATGGATTCAAATTGAGCAATCATTGGAAGGATGTAATTAACCAAGTTAAACTTTAGCTGCCGTGCAGTTTACTGCAAGGCAGCCAGTTTTATTTTTATTTTCATATTCATATCCATATTCCCAGTCTTTTACTCCCAGCTTCACACACTACCATCACTATGAAATTTGACTCCAAGCCCGGCTTACTCCCAACACTTGGAAAATTTGCCACACGTTGTTTCGAGCGTGCAAGTTTAGCTTGCACAACTCCAATTTACCCCCCCTGCAGCATACCAAAGGATGTCTTTAATCGGCTTAACTTAGCTTTCTTATCTACTTCCGCCCCCTGCATCACAAAGCTTCAGTTTGAACTCCAGGCGTTACCTTCCAGCCCACACCCCGCCCCCACACTCACCATGCCCCCTTCCTCCCCTGCTTCCCCCGCAACTATATAATTCCTCGTCACAGCCATCTCTTAGACACACTTAAGCGGTTGTGCTTTCGCTGCGTTGTCCCCACCTGAAGACGGACGCTTGTGTTGCACCCGAAACGTCATGATTTAATTTAGTTGTTTAAATTTTTTTTTACTTACGTGACTTTACCGAAAAAACCAAAGAATCTGCGTTGTCTTGTCGTCTCCTACGTTTACCATCTCCATCTTGATTTTCTCCTCTCCCCGTGCCTTCTGCTTCAGCAAGATCTTCTTTTGAAACCCGCAGTTGAAGCCACTTTACAAGGTGGTCACTCCTTCTCTGCTGCTGCTCTTGAATCTGAAATGATCTCCGATAGGTAGTCTGGTATTCAAGATCTTTCTCTTCTCAACCTCTGACTCATCCATCACGCCAGTCGTCTCATATCACAGGCTTCTCTTGGCTTTCTCCCTCATCCTATAATTCTCTTTCTAGTGCTTGTGCTTCCTTCACTGCTGTACAGTGCCTCAAGGTGCGATTGGCTTTGGATGCTGTGTAAGTTAGATACCTTATTGTGTCATGTTCGCTGCCCATAAAGCATCTCTGTCACTGCCACAGAACTGGCGAGATCACCAACCGCCTCTCCAACGACACCCAAGTGATACAGAATGCCGTCACAGTACGTTCACAGCCACACACAGAGCACCTCTGCGAGTGGTCCATGAACACGTGCAGCCCTTGTTGTCACGCTCTGATTCCTACCGTGATGGACTCGGTGTGACGCCGTTATTCCTGCCATGATGGACTCGGTGTGTCCCTGCAGGTGAACATCTCCATGCTGGTGCGGTACGCGGTGCAGATCCTGGGCTCACTCGTCGTGATGTTTGTGCTGAGCCCCGCGCTCTGCGGGGTCCTCATCGCATCCGTGCCCTTCGTTGCCATCGGAGCCGTGCAGTACGGTGAGTTCAGCCACGCAATTATTTCGCCAAATTTATACCGTAACGCCCTCCGTCACTCGACATGCATTCGTTTTCAGCCTTCCCCGAGCCGAGGGTTGGTGGACTACCCTACGGTCCAGAGGGCTCCGTCATTGGTAGTTATTGCGAGTTGTTACACACCGAGACCTGTCCAAGCACCCGTGTAAACAATCAAAGTTGTTCTCGTTCGGCCTCGGCCTACCTTCTTGGGAGTAAGCCTTGAATTACCATGTTTTCCAGGCAGTATTCAGGTTTCCGCAGGACATAGCCAAGCATTTGAATATGTTTGGTTCCGTCAGTGGTGGAGTGTTTGTGATTCAATAAGGTTTTCACATGCGGTGAGTTGATGGTCTCAGCCAGGTCACCAATGAGAGCACATATAAACCGTTACATCGAGTTTGGTTTATGCACTTCATTTGGCTAAATTGCAGTTATGAGAATGAGAAATATCAGCTGGACTATCAGGCGAATAACATAACTTTTTTTTTGGTAGGTCAAATGGGACAATGCTGGCCCCAATTGTATGGACGAGAGGTCATTTGAAAGGATCTCAGAGGTAGCTCTGTGATGTCCGCTTCAGTGGACCGTTTTTTTAACACACTGCGTTGCATTGCTCTGTGGGAGATCTGAATAGATTATTCTTCTTATGACAATGCCCACAGAACAATCAGGATAACATTGTGGGAAAGGATTTGTGAAAAATGTTAATCGATAAAATTATGCATCATGAATCACCCTGCTTGTGACTCCCCGCAGAGCCTTTAACAGACTGTTGGTGCAAGTCCTGTGGATGGCCAGCACCACACTCGGCCGCCTTTGTCTCCCCAAAACTGATGTTTACACCGCATCAGCTACTTATTTATGGCTGAGTCGAGCTAGGGGAAGCCCAGGACCGATTCAAAACATTTACCCCTGGTTATTGGTCGTGAACAAGAATCGAACTCGGGTCGCCGGGTTCATAGCGCATCTTTGCTAATCACTACGCTACCGCCCTCCCCACGCCTGCTCGCATGCATGCACGCACGCACACATGGACACATGGATGTATGCACACACGGACACATGGATGTACGTACGCACTGCAGGGAACTTTGTGAAGCGGCTGCGCAAGAACTTTCAAGATGAGCTGGCGTCGGCAGGCAGCACGGCGGAGGAGGCCGTGTCCAGCGTGCGCACGGTGCGTGCGTTCTGCGGGGAGGGACGCATGAGTGCACAATACGACAGCGATGTGCAGCGCAGCTTCAACATCGGACGCAAGATCGCGTTGGCGGAGGGTGCGTGGCCGCCGCTGCCATCGCCACAGCCCAATCACAAGCACCGCACATAGCCACGCGTCACATAGCGACGTTGTCCCCAGCAGTGGAGCAATTTTTCGTGAATGCAGCCCTTTGTCAATTCACTTATGGATGAAGAGCTCCCCATGCCATGTCGATTATCTTAGCCGTTTCACCATAACTTCACCACGCTTGTAGTGTGTGTTGATGGAATTGATCACAGTGCGGGGACCGCTATGCCATCACTCACCCTGGAGCACAGCTCTGTGATGTTGAAAAGTTTAATCACAGTCTATGCCCATGCGTGTCATCATTACAGTGCTCTCACACCACTCTGCAGCACCACCTCACAGCAGCCACCTCTACACACACCCAGACCCAAGGCCCCTGTCTCTCCCTCACACAGAGTTTGCCAGGTTTCCACGAAGGATTCTTTAGAGCTCTGCCCAAAAGATTCACTCAATTCCATTATTTAAACAATGTCTCCCCTACATAACTCAAACTTACTTTTGTGCTCAACAATCTCCCATCCAATATCCCTGACCATCGTCTGAAATTAATCATCTTCAATTTGCTTTTCATTTGTTTTGTCTGATTTGTTTTATCCCCTACCATAAGTCATTGCTGGTCCCCTATCTTTACCAGATTGCTTGGCTATCCTTTATCACTCATTAATTGGTTGAAAACATCTTAAGATATAGAGGGCTGCAGATTTTTGGCGCCAGCTCACTGCATGGCTGCTGCCTTCCTGCTTCTCTCCGGTTCCTGCCTTACGACTCTTTGAGTCAATCTCTGTCCTCGAGAGTGAGCGAATACTTTGCGGGGCATTACAAGTTTCAATCATTATCAGGCCTTTGTGATGTAGCCAGTATTCCTACCTTAAGTTGTTCGAGGCTGTTAGGAGCTGACTGTTGAAAGGAAAAAGCAATATAATACACGAAGTCATTATGCGTCACCATTATGGTTATTTGGCTCGCATCTATATTATCTAAATCTTATATGTTTGTTGTAAAGTTACTTCGTCACAATATGTGTTGGAGTGTCTTCACAATGTTGGCATTATGTTACTTCCCCTTAACTAATGGATGATTGGTCACCATCTGGCATTTCACTAGGTCTTATTTGCACGATCTGGTCATTTATATTGTTGTTGTTTATTCGTGCAGTAATTCCCTGAGATTGATCAAACAAAATAAATAAGCAGAAGATTTATCTCTGTCGGATATTTGCCTCTCCATGTAAAATACTAAAAGTATTTCTCGCATAACCCATGAGCTGTACGGCCTTCTGGGAGTTCATAATTTCAGCAGCATTGATTCAAAACAAACAAACTCTGGACCGGGTTTCGGCATACGCTGTCTCATCAGCAGAGTCAGGTTTGCTTCACCGAGTGAGGTTGGCAAACCCTTGCTTCGGTTACAATTGCTGTAGGTGGACTAGGGTTGAAGGATGCCACCTCGAGCAAGCCGAGAAGAATTGCACGGGAAGAAAATGTTATCTTAGCAAACAAGTTGTGACTGAACTGTTGTGTGAATGTCGGTTGACTTTTGACATGATATTGTGTTTTGTTCTCTCTCTCAACTGTACAGAATATATCAAAATAATCATCACATTCATGATGCTACCTTACAACAGTAATGTATAGTCGGCTGAGCAGAGAGAGAAAGAGGAAAGAGATACCTAGTGGCTTATCATTGGAGATTGTAGTTTACACTGCGGGGCCCTGAGAAAACTGGGAGAAAAAAATATATCTAATGTCAAATGGCTAAGGATTTTGCCGGGCGCAATCCTGGATGTTACTCTGGAGCCTGGTTCGCAGAGGATGATGAAAGTTGTGTGCGTTTGTTGTCACAGGTGCATTCAGCGGGCTTGTTGGAACAGTGGCACAGGTAAGACAAGCCATTTGTCGCGTCATTAAACTCGAGACATTCATCAATACTGCCTTAAAATACATATATTTGATGTGCTACAGCAGATACATTTAGAAGGTGATGTGCTACAAAGGTGTGCGGAGTGGTGGTACAGTGGTTAGTGCGCTGCGCTACGAGTTCAATTCCCAATTACGGCCAACATCAGTTGCGGACATGTTTAACTTGTCCCGGTCCTCTGCTAGGTCAACTCAGCAGTCATATCAAAAGTCATATCAAAAGTCATATCTAAAGTCATATCTAAAGTCATATCTAAGTCAGTCATCCGGACTTCCCTCTTCACCAACCATCACAAACCAGCATGGTAAAGTATGGTCAGGGAACCCCATAGTGTAAGGGGAGGGTCTTTTGCGAATTAGATCGGCAGTTCAGCATTAGGATTCAAGCAAGCCTGACGATTATCTGAACCGGTCCTGGGCCTCTGCTAGGTCGACTCAGCCTCAAATGGGTACCTTGTGCGATGTGTAAAGATCGCCAATATGGAGACAAAAGTGGCTGGGCGTGGTGTTGGCCTTCTATCCCCTCGCTAACAGCACTTTACCCCTTCAGGAGAAGGGCCACTGCCTAAAAACGCACCGATTATATATTTTTCTTACAGGCCACGGCATTATTGACAAAAAATGTTAATTGTACTTGTTAAATGTGCTTGTGCACCATTATCAACGCAGCAGCAGCACTGCCCGATTTGTTTCAAGGTTGAAGTACGTAAAAAAAAAGGGTGCTTGACGTGTACGCGTGGCTGCGTGACCGGCGGCTGTCCACTGAATGCGTTCATTCACGGTTGACTTTCGTGCTCCGTCCACCCTCTCTTGTTCCCCGCGCAGGGGGCGGTCGTGTTGGTGCTGTGGTACGGAGGGAAGCTGGTCTATGAAAACCTGCACGGGCAAACGGGCATCTCGGTCGGCACTCTCACCGGTGGGTACTTCGTTCCCTATCGTCATCATCCTGCATAGAGGCTTCTCTATATCCCTATGCAGTACAAATGCAAAGTGCACTGTGTTGTTCAATAAAGTATCGGGGCTGTGTGTGATATAAGCCACGTGGCGCTGTCGTTTAGGGCGCTCGCCTCGCAGCCAGAAGGTTCGCGAGTTCAAATTTACGATTGCGAGTTGTCATATAATCACCAACGGCACGTACGGACAAAAATTTGTACAAAATTCCACAAATAAAAACACGGGGTCGGGCAGATTCGGCAGTTGGGGGGGGACACTGCACATAAGCCAGCTCAACGACTGCAGTCTCACCCAGATGGCAAATTGTAGTGTAATGTAGGCTACCAATTTCTGAGGCTCAACCTGAACACATGGGTAGCGGACAGCCCCCTCCCTGTTTCAGCTCTGCCGACTCTTTATTTAGGCACGCCCACTCAAGAACTAGCCCCGCCTCCTGCTTATTGGCCCCACCTATGCGTATAAACCTCAAGAGGCCAGAAAATGTAATACCGACACAAACTCCCGATTTTTGCAAATCTTTGAGACGCCGAGTCAGGGGTGGTGGTGCTGCAGCCTTTGTTAAAGCGTCATTGTCCTAGCCAATCAGGGACGTTTGGGAGCTTTCCTTGTGACGTACGGTGTCATCTCTCCTTCTTTCCACCTGCCTCCCCTGTTGCACGCGTTTGACGTGGCCAGCGTTCATGCTCTACACCCTGAACGTGGCCATGGGCTTCGCGTTGCTCGCGTCGCTCTACGGGGACTTCATGCAGGCGGTCGGCGCGTCTCAGCGCGTCTTTGAGCTACTCGACCGGCAGCCTCGCATCCCCAACGCGGGCGGACGAGCACCGCCCAGCATGCGCATGGATGGCAGTGAGTGTCGCAGGCGCGGTAGGGCCTTCTGTTCGCACAAGGGGAAGATCACAGAATACATTACACAGTGTGACTGCGGAGAGACGGTATACCGAACGGCGGAATGCATTGGCAGCCCTTGCCAGAAGCAATGCTTCACGGGAAATTTTGAGTGTGTAGATGAGACCGCCACCCAAAGCCATTACGTGGCTTACGAACCTCAGTGTTCAAATTTAGAAAAAGTCCCCATAGCAACACATGGTAACCTGAATACTGGCATTTGCAGCGGTAATAGGGGCATTTGCAGTGTATTGGCAAGTGCTTTGCTTGTATTTGGAAGAGCAAATAAAATGAATACTGCATTTCATGAAAATGAACAGTAGTTATTTCAGAGATGAACTGGCCCCTACCATAGGAATGTAGACTTTTTGCCACTGGCTCAGAGGTCCACTCCATCGCTCACTGTGACTTTGTGAATGTGGACATTGTAACGGTCGACCGTATCTGCATTTGCAGGAGTCTCGTTCAACGACATTCACTTCTGCTACCCGTCCCGCCCTGACACGCCGGTTCTGCAGGTTGGTGCTGCCGTCCCTTGCGTTGACTCCTTGATCTGTTCGTGTCTTGGATAGGTGGGACTGTGGCTAAAGTGCTGCGAGTTCAACTCCTATTCAGGGATCGACTCAGCCATTATTTTTTTCGGGGCCAGCAGTGGTCTTCCCATAGATACGAATTCCTGACAAAGGAATGTGGAATTTCCACCACTGACTCAGAGCTGTAAACGGGAGATGAGTGCTTCCTCATTTTCATTTGACCAAGGCACTACTTGAACTTTGTTTTATCTGTTATTGACCAGCAACAAACCCTCTCCTTTTATTTAGTGTGTATGTTTATATGTACACTGGGGGTTCTGTCTATGCTTGTCCACCTCTTCCATCACAATTCCTTGTCCACCACAATATCATATCTTTTCTAAGCCAATAGATCGATGATAAGTGAGTGGTCATGGTAATAATAGTAGCGGTAGCAAAGAACCAAGGAGGTGACAGACCAATGATGAGCAATTGGCTGTGGAATCACAGAAGCAGTGGCAGATAAACTAGTGGGTGACAGACTAACGATGAATGAGTGGTTGTCAAAATGATAGTGGCAGAGATGAGAGACCAATAATGAGCGAGTGGTTGTGGAAATGATAGCGGCAGTAGCAGAGAACCTAGGTGGTGACAGACCGATGATGAGCAGGTGGCTGTGGGTAATGATAGTAGCCAATGGCAGAGCCAGGATTTTCAGGTAGGGGGGGGGGTAACCCCTCCATCAATGAAAAATTATAGTTGTTAGTAAGTAAGGACTTGTCCCTTGCTTTTTATTCGAAGCGTGTGCGGCGATGGCGCAGCCATTGACCGAGGGTCGAATTCAACCATGTGTGATCAGCATCGCGCTCGCTGAAGGTGAAAGTCGTGTACTGTATACGCAACTGCGCACAATTCTGAGTCACTTATAACTGCTTTGCCGTTACTTATTGCCAATTGTGGACTCAGACTATTGTCCTATCATCTCATAGAGTCCCTGGCACATAATAATATGCGACACAGTGGCAGTGGGGGTCGCAAAATGCCGATTTATTACCAATAAACCCCTATGATCCGATCGAAACTTGGGATTTCGGTCGGATTATTGGGGGGGCACGTGTCACCCCACCCCCCCCACTGGCTCCGCCAGTGATAGTAGCAGTAGCAGAGAAACTAGGAGGTGACAGACTGACGATGAGCGAATGGCTGTAGTGAACGAGCGTGGCGTGGCTGTAGTGAACGAGCGAGCGCGGCATGGTTGTGATGGCCGAGCGAGCGATCGTCTCTCCGCGCGCTCCAGGGCGTGTCGTTCTCGGTGGAGCCGGGCACCGTCGTGGCACTCGTGGGGCCATCGGGAGGCGGAAAGTCCACGATCGTGGCGCTGCTGCAGCGCTTCTACGACCCCAGCGCCGGATCCATCATTTTCGGTAACCACCGCTCCTTGTCTCACATCGGTGCTTTTGTCCGTGTGCATGAAGCTGGGGTGTTTGTTGTGACCCCAGTGACCTCACTTTCGCTTAAATTTCGCTGCCATACAACTCGGCTCGTATTCTTCAACAGAAGCAGATATCCTTACACGCAAGGCTGGGAGGCTCCCTGAACCACACTACCACCTCTTAATCCGTAAACCTTTCCCTAGACGTCTGAATCTTGGAATGCGCAAGCGGTTAGCGTTAATTTTATTTCGAGAGGCATAGCGCCGCTGTTTTTATAGACATTGTACTCACCACAGAGAATTGTAGCGACATGACCACACTCAACGATAGCTAGTTGTACTCTTTGGTTTTTTCGGTAAAGTCACGTAGGTAAAAAAAACCAAAAAAATTAAAACAACTCAATTAAATCATGACGTTTCGGAGGCAACACAAGCTTTCATCTTCAGGTGGAACCGTTACAGCCAAAATCACTGTAGTAAGTGAAGAGAGCTAATAGAGAAACGCGACTATATAGGGTAAGAGGGGGGGAGGAGCAAAGATAGCTAGTTGGTGACAGACTGTGCCACACGCCGTTCCGCATGGCCTTTTACTTCCGATTCTGTTCCGATGACGTACGTTAAAGGTTTAACAGGGAGGAACTCCACCTTGTGATAATGGCTACGTATAGTGGTGAGCTGCATTGCTTCCTCTGGCCGCCACGGTACCCGCTGAGCTGTGGAAACTCGTGCGGGTGCAGGAGGGACAGACTTGCGGGAGCTGGACCCCCAGTGGTTCCGCCAGACCATGGCCGTCGTGAGCCAGGAGCCCGTGCTCTTCGCGACCACGATCCACAAGAATATCTCCTACGGTCGCGAGGCCACTTTTGAGGAGGCGAGACATTTACCATTCATTACGCATGCCTGCAGGCAAATACAAACAGATAATGAAAATAATGACGCCCAGAATTTGTGACCGTGAATGTTGTTTATTCGGCATATTTCATCCATCTGCTCAACTGTGTGAGACAGGTGGTGGAGGCTGCAAAGCAAGCGAATGCGCACGACTTCATCTCATCCTTCGAGGTAACAATCAACAAACAGAGTCACACAAAATTTACCTTGTCCTGTGTATGGTGATTGTGGTTAATGAATAATGAAAAACGGCAAGCGTCTGTATCATTTGTAAACTAAATGAAATTACATTTAGATTCCACCATGGGATCGGGCTATCTTCCAGCAGCATTTGTAACGCATTTCAAGCTAAGTTTGAAGGCATACAAGGACTCCGCATAGTGGAGTAGCTGTCGAGTATGCAGGCAGTGCAACTGCTCCGGGGCCCGTGCACTGAAGTCAGCCAGTAGTAGTCAGCGCGTCCACCAGAAAATTTGGAAGGCTGTGATGGCTGCGCTCTTTGCTGGGACTGGTGAGATGGTGTTTTAGAGGTGAATCGACAGAGGTCTATTTTTTTTAACACACTTCGTTGAACTTGTCCTGGTGCATGTTTATATTCTTTCAAATCTTGAACGCTTAATATCTTCGGATCTACGAAGCCCAACGAGCTGACATTTCTACACAGACTGGTCTTGCGTGATTAATTTAAGTTGTCATTAAAAAAAACTCCTTAAAAAAGTTTTTAAAAAACAACGGTTTTATTTTAAAGTGCACTAAAAAGTAAATAACTCGATTGGACAACGGGAAGTGGACGACATCTTGATTACAAGAGACACGGGGCACCTGCTTCTTGTGCGAGGCGATTCCAGAGTTTAGGGACCGTGGCGTTTTTGACCTACCCAAATAAATATTTAATTAATAAGCCGTCCATACAAAATGTTAATTGCTTTAAGAGCCAATTAATTGATTTATTTACAGGCATGCATTGTCACCGGATCTGAGTACGTGTGCAAAATTTGGAATTCATTGGACAACAGGAAGTAGACTACATTTTGACTATAAGATTTGACCACGACAAACATAGGAGTCAAGTTAAGTAAAACCGTTGAAAAAGGTCCAGGTCCCACCAATCCTGCGCCTCTTCGTGTTTTTTTTACATTCTTTTGTAATTAATACTCATACTGTCCGCCCCCCTATTTTAAATTATGAATGGCCGCACCCAGCTATGAGGGGAAACCTCTTCCCAATCAGAGCAGCTGTTATTGGGGTGCCTATCTTACCTATGTCTGTCTCTCTGTCTGTGGACAAAACTTGCGAAGGATTTGGCTTGCGAACCGTGGGGTTACGTTAAAAAAAAAAGTACCCGGGTACCACACGATAAGCCCCGTGTTGAGCCAGCGCTATTCCATTTTCACATCCGTCAACTTTAAAGTAGTTAAATGAACAATTTAGTGCAATTTGTTATGATTTATTTGCGCATGGAGTTGGGGAAAGATTATCATTCGCGTAAAAAATTATATAAAAAATTAACCCGTAAAAACAAAGTTTTTCACTATAAATCCTTTATATGCGTGGCGGCTAGAGTCCTCTCGTCCTCTGGCTTGAGATGGCTGCCACCTATGGGTCAGATGATTGCCTGTTACCATTAAGCAATTGGTAATTAAATATAAAAAAAAATTCCCTAAAAAGTGTAAAATTTTGGAAAAGAATTTTCACGAAAATAAATTGTCACGCACAACGAGTCTGTGTGCAAAATGTCAGCTCGATTGGATCACGGGAAGTGGGTTAAAAAACGACCGAAAGATTTGTACGGTCGTAAGCGCGCAAGCAAGCAAGCAAGTGAACTTAATATAAAGGATTTAAAAATACACAAAACTCTGAGGTAAATTCTTCGCAGTGTGATGTCCTCTTCTCCCCCCCACCCCAATGTGTGCAGTTACTACTATAGAGTCGGTAGATGTTACTGCAGTGTGGGCGGGGGGATCGTGGGTGGAGGGGGGTAGCAGCCCAGCCCCAGCCTGCCAAGGTGCCACCTCGGCCGGCTGGGCAATCTAGGCGAGACCAGGGGCTCTGCACGGGACAAGGGCTCACCACTGCACTCTGTAACGTTCTGTTTAACACGTAGGCTTTCGCGACCAATATCATCCATAATAGAGGTTTTTGGGTTAGATTGCGTACATATATAAACGTCGTTAAAACCCGCCACCACCCGACACATCCAACTAGTTAGGGTTGTCATGTAAACAGAACACGCCAATTCGTCACAAGTACAGCACACCGGTGTGTTGGAGAGCCAAGCCACAACATTTGGTGAAGCTAGTTGTAATTACTGGCGAAACGTCGTACTCAGATTGTAAATCAATGTACTCATTATACTCTCCAATAAGCTGAGCTATTAACATTAAGTAACTGGGTATACTGGGTATACATTGATTATATTGATGTAGTTTATATTTAGTTTTTTTCACATCGGTTTATTGTATGGTAGTAGGGTATTTGTAGTTCTTTAGAAACTCCTTTTTTGTTTTCCACAATGCACTAGCTTGATACGCGGTGGTTTGGCTGCTGCAGTTCTTTATTATTAAAATTTCTCTTCCTTTATTACTGCTAATCCTACATAATATACTAGCATAATATGAAAGTAAAATAAAAATTAAATAAAAATCACGTTTCGGAGGCAACACAAGCTTCCGTCTTCAGGTGGAACCGTCACAGCACGATAGCTGTATCAAGTGAGAGAAATTCCAAGAAACAGTATTTGTATATATACTGGTTGAGGGTGGGAGAAGCCAAGGTAGGCCCTGAATATTATTTCTGTGAGGTTCAGTGCGGCTGAAGCACGCTGTTAAGAATGAGCCTTTGTTGTGTAAACTAGGTGCGGATGATGTAAAGGTGCGTGTAAAAGGGACTGAGCGTTTTTGTTATGTAGAGATGATGCGGCTGAAATCTTTGTTGTGTACAATGGTTGACTGAGCCTATTATTATGTAGAGGTGGTGCGGCTTAAATCGCTGCCAGGAAATTAGTCTTTGTTGTGTAGAATGGTTGACTGAGCCTATTATGTAGGAATGCTCCAAATATGTGTAGTTAAATCTTTTTTGCATGATTAATAACATCTTTCCAATGATTACTAAGTTTGTACCCATCATCAGTAGAAACTACTGTAGAATCACTAGATACTACTATAGAGTCAGTAGTTACGACTATAGAGTCGGTGGATACTGCTGTAGAGTCGGTAGATACTACGGCAGAGTCGGTAGAGGCTACTGTAGAGTAACTAGATACTGCTATAGAGTAAGGAGATACTACTACAGAGTTAGTAGTTACTGCTATAGTCAGTGGATACTATTATAGAGTCAATAGATACGACTATAGATTCAGTAGAGAGTACTATATTCAGTAGATACGACTGTAGAGTCAGTATTTACTACTATAGTCGGCAGATACTACTATAGAGTCAGTAGATACTGCTACAGTCAGGAGATACCACTATGGTCAGTAAATACTGCTACAGTCAGTAGACACTACTATACAGTCCATAGGTACTACTACGGTCAGTAGATACTACTAGTCAGTAGATAATATTGTAGAGTTAGTAGTTACTACTATAGTCAGTGTATACTACTAAAGTCGGTAGTTATGACTATAGAGTCAATAGATACTACTATAGGGTCAATAGATACTACTATACAGTCAATAGATACTACTGTAGAGCCAGATACTACTCTATTGTATGTAGGGTGTGTCGGTATATATGCCTATGGGGAGGGTAAAAATGTTTGAGGGGGGGGGGGTGGTCGACAATTTTAGGAAACCTTTTAGATCAACTATTTACCTGCCACTTTCTATTACTTTTGGACTCAGGACTTCTTCAAGCCTCTTGTCATTTTGTTGATGGACAAACGGAACGCCGGGTTTTCACAATAGCTTAGTACTTATGTTCTTAAGAGAAGTTTTGAAATATATATTTCTCCTGGGCAACGCCGGGTACTTCCCGCTAGTGACCAATAAAAGGCGTTGCTTATGTCGCCGCTCGTCATGGTGCCGGAACGGCCGCTGTGATTCCCTCTTCCTTAACATGAGACCAACAATTTTCATATTTACTATTGCTAAAATAATTACATGGTTGTAAGCTGTAACAGAAGCTAATTATGTATCAGGATTACCAATAATTTAAAGACAGGAAAGCGAGAAAAAGATAAACAAAGAGACACAGAAAGAGAACCAGAAAAAGTGAGACGGAACATTTTTGAGAAACATAAATGCAGAGCTGGAGACAGACAGATAGGCAGAGAGAACACCATCCCACAGATAGTTTTACCGCGATTCCATGTGGCGACTGCGGGAGACCGTGTGGCGACCGTGAAGGCTGTAACGATGTCTTTCCCATCAGGAGGGTTATGAAACGATGGTTGGAGAACGCGGAGTGCGACTCTCTGGGGGTCAGAAGCAGAGGATCGCCATCGCTCGGGCGCTCATCATGAACCCAGTTCTGCTGCTACTCGATGAGGTTCGTTGGAGCTGAAGGCAACATATCAAGTCACATTTACTCTCGGGACAGGTGCTGTTAGTGAACACTTATTTGTCTACACTAGGGATAAGCATTTTATGTTCTCTGGCCAATTTTCAAATACCTATCAGCCCATGCAAACACTTGGTATTCCCAGGCAGACTGCCATCCAAGTAACTTACTTGGTTTATCCCCTCTAACATCTCAGACCTAAATAGATCAGTTTCAAGCTAATTTGGTCGTAAAAAAAATAAAAAATTTATTTTCTTCAGCTGCGATGGCAGTGATACACAAGAACAATAAACGAGAACACTCGACATACTCGTCAATAACACTGTGCGGGCTTTTAATGTAAAATATATCAGTGGTGACGTTTCAGACAATCACCCTTCTGCACAGCACAGATTTGTGCACCGTTGTATGCTTTGTCCCGTTTTCTTGTACCCCTTTCACTCCTGCTGCCTTTTTGTACTTCTTTTACCTACACTAATTTATTTGCCCTTCCATCTCCACTGTACTGTTTTTCCTTGCTCTGCATTTTCGCAGCATCGTCGTGTCTACGGCACTGCCTCCCTAGCGCGGTCCTCTACCCCGCACTGTCCTTTTACACAGCCTCTCGCCTGTGGCTTCGTTCCCTCGTCCGTCGGCCGTGTGTCGATCGCAGGCGACGAGTGCCCTGGACGCGGAGAGCGAGCACCTGGTGCAGGAGGCGATCGACCGAGCGATGCAGGACCGGACGGTGCTCGTCATCGCCCACCGCCTCTCTACCGTGCGCAGCGCTTCACAGGTGACGCTTACACATCTCCACCATGCCAAGCCCCCCCCATCCCCCCACCTCTGAATCACAGACGAGGTCAATGCCGCTTTTCTGTCGCAGCTCCACTTGCCCGGAGTTCACGCCCTCCTCCCCCTCTCGCTGCATGCATTGGCGTCGGTGTTGGCCTTTTCTCAGAATCTTAAGACTTTCCACTGTTAACTTATCCGCGCGCCTCTGAATGTGCACGCTACATATGTGACGAAGGAATACATGAATGAATGGTAGGCAATGATGGCTATACTAGATTTCTAACGAGGATAAATCCGGTGTCATCCAGTTGCTGACTTATAGCCCTTAAAAATGTATCCATCTTTTCACAAGTCATGAGCGTGGGTGCACGCAACAGTCTGCTGCCAGGAATGATGCACTCACCCACTGCTGCTGCCTAAATCAATATGGCCACAGGTTTGATTCGTTTTATTGGGTTGTTTGACACAGGCCATGGGCATTATACACACAGCATGGAGACGTCACGTGACATGCAAGGCATGATGGTTACAATCGAGTCTTCTGCCATCTTTAAATCACCTTTTGCATGTACAATTCCTCGTAAGGAGTAAGACCTGCCGGTTTCTCGGGTGCATCTGCTTTAAACCTGGGATGTGCCGCCCCCCATCACATTCCCGTGTGCAGGTGGTCGTGGTGGAACACGGCCGGATCGTGGAGCGTGGTACCCACGATGCGCTGTTGGCGCACCAGGGCGGTGTGTACCGCCGCCTCGTGCTGCGCCAGCTCAGCGCTGGGCACACCAGCGCGCCCTGTGCGGGCGACGGGGACGCAGGCAGCGACGGCGAGAACGGAGACGGGGACAAAGGGAATGGCGCGGAGGTCAAAGTGAAACAGCTGAGTCCCCATGACTCGGAGCAGACGGATCCAGGACAGAGCCAGGAGGCTGTTGGTGATGACGAAACCGATGACGATCTGATTGACTTGCAGTCAAATGGCTGACTCAAGCGCTGTGTTGTCGAATTTGCTGTGTAGTGAGATCGAATGACCTGTAAATGGGTAATCTAGAGGTGCGACTGCTTTACATATGGAACTTTTTGATTGTACAAACGAAGGGAAATAATTGTACGTTGAAAAACTCCGTTGAATGGGTTCAAACAAGAATTGTCATCGTCCATAGCGCTGTATTTACACACAAACCCAGCTCTCCTCGGGTATGAGCGAGTATACATCTGTACGAGTTGTCTGTCACATTTATCCATGGAGGAGATCAAAATGAGTGATTACTTTTGATTTCAATATTGCACACAGCTAAAGTCCTGGATGAGAGATGCCGGCATTATTATGATGCCACATGTACATGGTTGTTCTTCTGTGGTCAGGCAAGATGAAGTAGTCTACACAGGCGCATTGAAACTGTTACTGGGGGTGCCGTGGTGGTGAGATGTTAACTGCCTCGCCCGGAATGCAGAAGGTCGTGGGTTCAAGCCCAACCCTGACACATATATTTTTTCTTTGGGTTGTCCGGTTTTTACCTCTACATTTAGAAACCTGCATTGAGTATTTGGCTGCTATAAATTTCCACATAAGCCACTTCATTGGGATATCATGTGGCCAGGTCTCTTCTGAAAAAGAGCTATATAGCCCAGTTGGCATATCCTGGTAAAAATATATATTTTTTTAAGTTTAGGGGGCAAGCATCGATGTTGTTCCTTGTCAAGTAGCCAAGTGGCTCTATGGAGATGTTATTGAAGGGGCACAGCACATGGCATTCACCCCGCCCAAATGATTTGGGGCTCTCTCACCCTCAACTCATGGGTCCGATGCACTGTGCTGCTCATGATGCAGTATGTTACATGCTGCGTGATTGCCATATTCTAGATGTATGACATGTGTGTGCACAGTGTGTGTACATGCACTCATGAGTGACACTACACAGCTGCCTTGTGTGACCACATTCCCTCCTGTGTGGGGCACCTTTGGCCCCGTTCGTCGTGCTCACCTCACCTCGGTCACAGGTGAATGTGGTTATAAGCAGTGGCGTAGTGTGGTGGCAATGGGGCCCCTTGGCTCCAAGTATTGAAATGTCCCAAATCATTGTGGCCCAGGTGCCTGCCCGGTAAATATGCCAACGTTGGGTCAACGTTGGCATGTGGTGGACCCGTTGGCCCAAGGTTCCATGCTTACTGTGTGGGGCGCCTTTGGCCCCCTGGGGCCCGAGTGCAGTTGCACCGCCTGTGCACTGAATAGCTCCTGCCGCTGGATAAGAGCAGCATGGCAATATCAGGAAACCTCACGTTGGTACGGAGCAAGATTGGTTCCCAAAACGTTTGGGCGGTTTCTGCTTAATCAGTGTGGCCTCGCCTGGGAAATAAGTAGGTTATTATTGAAAGATAATCACGGGTGAGTTAACATCCGACCTCAGTAAATTAATTTATCTCAGGAATAATCCTTATCAATGTTTCTTCCTAATTGTATATCAATGTATGCATTCCACTGTATTTTTGCATAAATGTAGTGTGTTTAAGACAGTACATTGTGTAATAAAGTGCTCTTCTCAAAAGGAGTGTAAAAGGTCTTGCACGTTACGTGTAACAATAAAACACCTCGAACTGAACATTCATTTGCATGTGTGGTAAAACATTCGCTGTCTTAGTACAATGCACACTTTTCTAAAGAGACTGACACTTAATAGGCATTCATATTTGATCAAAATGAATTTGTTCCAACGTGATATAGTTGTCAGATTTTAGCGCTCTATCCACATCTCTGCATTGAAAATGTCTTGCGGAGTTGCAAAATACGCCTTGAAATCGGCCAGACATTTCACCGCAGTCTCTTATTGAAAAGAGACTGGATACAGTCCTCGATGAGATTTTCCCAGATAAAACACATTGAATTGTACAACACTGATTGGTGGAGATGAGAGTTTTTCAGTATTATACCCTCGTACGAGTGGGTTTTCTCCAGTTACTCTGGTTTCTTCCCACATGCAAACAAATTCATGACTATATTGCTAGCTGTTGTTAGTCAGTGGTTAGGACAGCCACATTGCTATTGGTAGGGGCAATCAATCAATACCACCACGACTGGATTTCTTCACGTCTCATATTCGACATAATCAACGTTTTTTGGGTTAGATCGCGTTATTTATAAATGTGTCGTAACCCTCCCCCACCCGACACGGCCAATCAGCAAAAAAGTGTCACGTTGACAAAAGACAAATAGTTCACTGCTTTAGCCCACCGGTGTGTTGAAGCGTGAAACCACAATATTTTAAATTTTTGAGTACGACGTTTCGCTGGTAATTGCATCCAGCATCATCGGGCAATTCGCCAGAATGGTGAGGCTCTGCTCTTGCGTGTCACACTTTCGACGTTAAAGATGTGTGGACGTGAACGGTATTTTGACGCCATTCACAAGAGGAAGACATGCCCTCGCATCAGGGTCAAAATTGTAAAATTACACACATCACAAACAGAAATATAAATAGCAAACTTCGCCCCCTACTGGTAGACTTGCAAATGAGAAACATTTAATGTCGGCTTTCACGACCAATATTAATCATGGAGGTTCGTGTACGTACGACACATTTCCACGCTCTAACCCAACAAACTTTCTCATGAGACAAAATAAACTTTAACTTTTTGGGTGGAATTATATTTCACGAATGTCATGTGCGGGAGTATCAGCGATTTTCATCAATAAAACTGAATGTCCCTGCTTCCCTTCCGGTGCCTGTCTCGCGGCAGGACCACACACACATGGGTTTGGAACCCACGTAAAGTACGTGCCACCACTTTGCCAACTTGCTCAGCATGTTTGGGAGTTTTATAGCGCAGGAACTCGTGTGAGCAGGGATTCTCCACTTCTCTACATTACCAGTAACGCTACCTCGTATATATTGTTCAAATTGCTGTTAGATACGAAACGACTCATCCACTTACATTCTTACATTCATGACGCACGCATTAAATTATGTGTATCAGTAACGCCACCTACTGTTCAACTTGTCAATTTGGCACGAAACTCATCCATTAAAATCCATTCATGACACACGCATTAAACCATGAGTGATAAGGATTGAACATTCATGCAAATAATAAACATTCCTTAAGGCTAATTACACAAACAAGACCGAAAGTAGCCAACACGTATGTGGCATTTCTTTTGACACGAATTTTCGCGTCAAAAATAGGGGCGAAATCATGAAATGCTGACTTCAAGTTTATTTTGTTTAACTGGGTGATAACTCAAGACACCAGGATGAGGCTTAATTGCAAGAGTTACCTGGATCACCAAAATGACAAAAGGAAATCCAGCAAAAATAAGATTTGCTGGCTGGCTGGCATGTGGTGCGGAATGTGCATCTCAGGTCAGTGAAGCACAGCACGGGAAATGAACCACCATGCGGTCCACGTTTTTATTTCTCTCCCACACATCATCATCATCATCATCGATATCCACCAACCAAAAAAACGTCGTATAAAAACATTACCGAGTAAAAAAATAAAATCTCCACCTACTCTACATCTGATCTAGGACTAATAAAAAAAGTTACACAAAGTAAAAATTAGGCGGAATGTTCTAACGTCACGAACTGACGTCGCGTTTTTCACTGAGAAGGCATTTTCCATAGCGCTCGTCAAACAGCAGCCCGTATGTATAAGAATAGGTTTTACCCTTTCTGGCAATAACACAAGTGTTGGGATGTTAAAACACCAACCAGAATCTTTTTGCAAGGACTCATGTCTGCATCAACACATACACTTGTGGTGAACATGCACACAAAAAAACATGCTCTGGTAGAAGAGGCATTGGCTTTGAAACTGATTGGTCCACACCAGAGACGGCTTTCTTTAGAGCCTCATCTCAAACAGTGTTCGACCAGAGGACGCCAAAAGGCGAAGAGCACAAAGACAATGCCACTGTCAGGACATTGAGAGCTCGGGGTGAGCAGCTACATCATGGGACCTCCCTTGCCAGTATCAAAATTTCAGAAGAGTTTTTACCCTTTTTGGCAATAAAACAGGTGTTAAGATGTGAGAACACCAAACTGAACCATTTTTCTGTTTGCATGTTTACCACAAGTATATGTGGTTAATTGAGATATGATTCCTTGCAAAAGGTTTCAGATTGGTGTTTTAACATCTTAACACCTTTTTGATTGCTAGAAAGGGTAAAACCTATTCTTATATTCTGATACTGGCAAGAGAGGTCCCATAAAGTCCACATATAGTCGCTTCCCCCCATACGAGGGACATCCCAGAAGTATTTATCAACACATTTTAAGATTATATATATTATATTTACTAACATCTCTTTATTCGCAACATGCTGACAGTAGAAATATAATTGACATAATTTATAACTACGTCATTTGATAGTAGTGTTAATTCTGCAGCAGGTAGTGAGCAGCATAAACGATGCAATTGTACCATCATGCCAGAGACCTGAACACATCCTTGTGGTAGAACTTTGGCTGCACCTGGCACAAGGCCTAGACATCCCCCTATGTATTCCAGACCTGGATATTGAAAGGAACTCAGTAATCAGCCAGGGTGCTATGGGCAAGGTGTGTTTTAACCATACAGGGTGCCTTTAAGAAAAGCCGAACGAGTTAGATGAATGGGTTTATAATTTCTCTGATATTCGCACTAGACAGGGAGAACAATGGCCTTTACAAGATAGGCCATTGGTGAGGCTGAACTTGCAAAATGTTGTTAAACTGCACAATTACCCCACTAACTGAATGGAATTTCCAATGAGGCTGGTGCAATGAGGCTGGTGCTGGTGCATTTTGGTTGGACGAGTGGCATGTCCTCATTGGCATAATCGCTTCATTATGTCTGAATGGAATTGCCTATAAGGCTGAGAGCAGGTGGATATGGTTAGACTAGCGGCTGGAGTCTCAGACCAAATCCCTGCAAAATCACCACAAGCGATTTATACCTGAAGAATTGTGCGGCAGATGTTCCTTCGGTCCTCAAATCGCTTGTCCTGGTGAGGCTCGTGGCGGCAGCATGTTGAGTGGGGTGGACGAGACGTCCCTTTCCCTGGTGACAGACTCTAGTCATTCCTAGGGAATTCCCAGGTCAGCCGAGCGACATAGTCCCACTAGCGTGTCCTAGGTCGGTCCCGGGGTCTGCGCCCAGTGGGACGTGCCTGGTAGGAAACCAGCGGAAATCTACCGGGGGACATCCTTACCAGGTGCCCGAACCATCTCAACTGGCTCTTCTCGGTCCAAAGGAGCAGCAGCTCAACTCTGAGGCTCTCCCGGATTACTGAGCTCCCCACTTGATCACGGAGAGTGAGCCCAGCAACCCTGCAGACAAACCTCATTTTGGCCCCTTGTACCCACGATCTCATCCTTTCGGTTATTACCCAAAGCTCATGACCAAAGGTGAGGGTGGGAATGTAAATCGGCCTGTAAACCGACAGCTTTGTTCGAGAACTCAGCTCCAACTTCATTACCACAGAATGGTACAGCACCTGCAACACTGCGGACGCCGCACCAATCTGTTGGCCAATCTCCCGCTCCCACTTACCACTCGCAAAAGGACCCAGAGGTACTTAAACTCCTCCACTAAGGGTAGCTTTCCCCCCCTCACCTGGAGAGCACAATCCACCGTCTCCCGGGAGTGAACAATGACCTCAGATTTGGAAGTGCTCATCCTCATCCCAGCCGCTTTACAATCGGCATCAAACTGTTCAAGTGTACGCTAGAGATCACAGACTGATGAGGAAAAGAAGGCGTCATCTGCAAAAACCAGTGCGCCTTGATATCCTGTCCATTAAAATCACAAACAGGAGTGGAGACAAGACGCACCCCCTTGGTAGAGTCCAACACTACATAGTGAGCGACTTTGATTTAACACCAAGAATACGGACACAGCTTTCACTCAAGAGAATAGAGGGAGCAGATAGCACACACTCGTGGCACCAGTACATCATACTCACGCAGCACCTCCAAACAAGACATTGTGGGGAACATGGTCATATGCCTTCTCAAAGTCTACAAAGCAGAGGTAGACTAAAGAAGCACTCCCATGACCCCTGTGAAAGGGAGAAGAAAAAAAGAGCCAGTCCATATATATTTTTGATTCTTTCGGTAAAGTGTCCAGAACATACGGCCTTAGGTCAGATGATACAACTATAAAGTCAATCATTGACCTTTGGCCCAAGGTGCTCTGGTACCAAGTACACGTATGTTCGAACATGGTGTTTGTTATTGACATTCCGTGACTGGCGCAGAATTCCAATAAAATCTCACCATTCGGGTTCAAATCAGCGGGGCCATTCCTCTCAATCACGCCTCTCCAGGCATCTCTATCGTGCAGCAGATGCCACCCTAGATATGCCCTTATGTGGTAGCCATATTGCGCTATGACCCTGCTTGCAGATATATAGGGGTTATGGATAAAAGTCTGACCTTCAAGCCTCACACAACAGATCTTTGAAAAACCAAATCAAAAATCGCCTGCTACAGAAATGTGTAGGAATAACCTGGGGCGCTTCAGCTTAAGTGCTGAAAACTTCTGCCCTATCACTGCTTTGATCAGTAGCAGAGTACTGAGCTCCAGCCTGGTACGGGAGCTCGTACACAAAACTTCTATAGACACAACTGATTAACGTGATGTGCATTATAACCGAAACACTGAAATCAACACCAATCCCCTGGATCCTATTCTGGTCAACATTTTGCAATGAAATATCCACTCAGATGTGCAAACTTAAAGGGAGTTTACATGTTTTCTTGCCAATGACAACCTACTCATCAACCAAGACCTCAAAAGTGTACATTACCTTGCCACCAACTCAAGTCCCGATCCCTCTTCTGGGATCGTCCTGTAACCATCCTAAAATATCACTGAGATCCCGAAGAACACTGGCAAACAAAGTGGAACGATGTGCAAATCCAAAAAAAACACCTCATTCAAGACCCAAACATTGCACCTTTTGGCTTTGACATTTCTCGAAGAAACTGATGCACCATCAACCACGTGGAAATTTAAAGAAAAGCCACAGTAGTGCGATTGTGGCCATGCAAATAATTTCGTAAACCACTAATCTGCGCTACTTCAATGGAGGAATAGCAAAAGCTACACAAACCCTCTCATGAAGCCCTCTTGTGGCGAGCAGACCTTGACATTGGCATTTAGCTACTGAACATATTGCTATCATACATAAGAATAGAATAGTGGCATGTGCCCATTGGCTAGTTGATCCTACAGAGGGACTATAAAAAACACGACCACACAGCAAAGAATAGAGGCCCAGGAATACCACTCGGAAACAAGACATTATCAGCTCATCAACCCAATATGAACCACACAGCCTGTGGGAGACAACCAAGTGATTGAGGCCTACTGTGAGTACAACCTATTTGAAGCTAGGAGAGGCTTACTAAAAAGGGTATTCCAGGTTGTGAGCTAGATCTTTGGGGTTTCTTCAGTGGTGCATGGGTGGCTGGCTGAGGTGAGCCACAGAAGCAGCCACCCATTGGATGCACACAGTGGGGTAGGGCAAGAGCAGGGGTGTGTTCTGGAGTGGGTGCAGGGTAGCTGCACATGCCAGGCAGACCCTGGCATGTGCAGCTACCCATATTTCCTTGGTGATGCCAACCCTTAAGAGGATGAAGCATGCTCACCATGGGGACGGTTGGGTTGCCTACCTTGATTTTGTAAGCGTGGTGGCACGGTGGTTACATGTGACTGCGGAAATTGTGGTTGCATGCAGATAGACTTTGGCCAAATGAACGCATGTGCTGGTAACGCTGTAAAGGGACTAATAACGGTTAGGTGGAGGACAGCAGAGTCCTGTGTCTGGTTTTTGCAAGCTTATGGGAAGCATTTTTGGCTTGCGTCAGGAATAGGGGTGGGTGATAGGGTGCATGTTTAGGTAGGGGAGCAGTAGTGTAGTGGTTAGCACACTGCGCTACGAACCTAGTAACGAGAGTTCGATTCTAGCTCATGGCCAAGACCAGTGATGATAATCGGAATTGAGTCCTGGGCCTCTCCGAGGCCGACTCAGCCTCAAATGAGTATCTAATGTGATGTATAACCATTGCCACTCGGAAGACAAAGGCGGCCGGGTGTGGTGCTGAGCATCCACCTCCTCGTGTGCCGTGCTGGCCGTCATAGGTGCTCAGTAACAGCACTTGCCCCAAGAATCTTTTCAGGCTAGAAGGGGGATATTTGTCTTTGTACAAAGCAACTGTTTTAGCCCGACCTCACTTGGGCAGTTGGTTGCACAGAATTGGTGGAACTGTGAAGTTGGGCAGTACAACAATGGTCTATCGGAGCGTAGTTTTGTCCCAAATCCCGCAGCACTGCTATCCCACCACTCGTCCACATGTGCACCGTCGTTACAGCTGGCAGAATTATATGAGTGGTGCGGGATATAAAGTCAGTCCGCCACAACGCCTTTCAGCTCGAACTACACATCCGCGTTAGCCACTTTGTTTATGATCACGGCAGTACACCCTGCGAGGTGACAAGCGATACTGCGCTACAACCCAATAACGCACTGAACATGATTGCACGCTACCGTAGGTTTGTCAGCACAGTAGACATCAACACCGACTTTTAGTAAATACCTCTTTATATAGGGGTGACATGGGGAAGGGTATGAAGTGAGAGCGAGCCATGGGGACCTGGAGGTTAGGGGGACGAGGAGGCGCTAGTCAGGGTCCTCTCTGGCTTCTTTCCCTTAGAAAGGCTTGACACCTGTTTGAGAAGTTCCCGGTTCTTCACCTGAATGCACAAAGACAAACTTACATTATCGACCATGATCTATCTACTCCTGGATGAAGGTCTCCAAGCCGTCACCTCTCTCACGGTTCCGCGATGTAAGGATCCACCTAACACCTTCACACGAGCCGATTTCCCCAAGTCACTGGGTTCGTAGTACAGTGGGCAAAACCACTGCACGAAAACTCACAATTTTTACATGTATAAATATTCACGCACATTTTGACATGTATGCACTCAGCAGGCTAGGTGTGATGCAGTTAGAGTGTTCAACTCGCAATTGGAGGGTCCCAACTTCAAACTGGAGTTGAGGATCGATCTGAGCCCATCATCCCTCCCAGATCAACAAGCTGAGTACAATACTGTGGGGAAGTTGACAGAAGCCATCTTGTGTACAGACTGCCCTCCTCCATGGGAATATGCAATTTTCACCATTGGCTCACGGCTATCGACAGAAATGTGCACCGCCCCATTGCTCAGTTGAACAGGAAGGTGCTTGGCCTTGCCTTTGATTGGCCGGTAACTGGTCATTATGGGTGGGATAACTGTGCTGTCACCACTGGTTACCTGGAGATGCTCAATGGATTCCTTGTGCGTGCGCTCCATGTTGTTCATCTTGGTTCGGATCAGGTTCTCCTGGTACTGGAAGTCGGCCTTGATCTCCGTGAGCTACATACGCAGACACACACATACAAAGACCTCCTGTATAGTCTGCACAGACTGTTGGGGTAAGTGCTGTTAGTGAGCAGCTATGAAGGCCAGAGCGGTACACAAGAGCCAGCAGCACACCCGACCGTCTTTTGTCTCCCCAGTGGCAATGTTGACAAACCACACCAGGTACTAATTTGAGGCTAAGGGAGGCCCAGGACCGGTTCAAATATTCATTACTGGTGTTGGCCATGAGCAGAAATTGAACTCGAGTCGCCGGGTTCGTAGCGCAGCACGCTAACCGCTATACTCCACTACTGCTCACACACAGGCAAAGGGACACGTACACAAGTCAGTGTCGCCAGGAGACAGATCGACACAAATCGTGCGCCGTGAACATGGAGTGAGGAGACAAGGGGAGCAGTGGCGAGCGGCGCCACTCACCTTGCGGTCTCTCTCTAGGATGAGGCCCTCCTTCTGCTGGAGCTGTTTCTTCAGCAGAGCCACCTCCTCCTTGAGCTGAGTGATCAGGATGAAGTTGTCCGAGCTCGCCGAGTCCATTGTGGCGTCACCGGATACACTGCAGCACGCACGAGCGACACGCAATAGCGCCCGGCCGAGCGTCAGTAGATGCGCGGAGAGACCAGTGCCTCGCACTGACGAGTGACGCGGCGATCCATGGGGAGGAGGGGCAAGCGGTGTGAAAGGCAGAGTGCATGAGCCAAATATAAACCAAACGCTTTCCCTTTACATAACCTGAGCAACTCGCCAGCCATCGTGCCAACCAGTCACGAGTTGTTTGTGCCTCTCAAAGTCCTGACCCACCACCCACACTGCCAATCGTGTGAGTTGAAACCCTAATCAACTAACTTAACAGTCACGATTATTGGCCCTAAGCATAAACCTAACTAACCAGCTACTAGCACTAGGATTCACACTACCCTATACCCTTAACCCAAGTCTGGTGTTTCGCCAGGGCTTCAGTTCGCATTCAGTCGCATCCGTTTTGGTTTTCACAGCACCGCAACACTTCTAGCACAAAAATATCACACACCCGTACACTGTGTTGTTTAGTACTGCATAGCATTGCATCGTATATTATTGCATCATATAGTATATTATCATGCAGTATAGTATTGTATAATATTACAATGCATTGCGCCGAGTATTGTGTGGTATTAAATCTGCAAGCACAGGTCTCCGTGGGTAGGCGCATGAGCCCTGTGTGGGGGCTGCTCGCCTGTCTCCATTGCTGGGTTTGTTCTCCACCTTGGGCTTCTTCTGCGGAGGATCGTTCTGGGAGGCAGGGCCAGGAGACTTGTGGCTGAGAAAGACACGGCACACACATGTCGGTTATACTTGTGATGGGCGTATTGGCAGCGTGCACTGTGTATGCTGGTTGTGCTAGAAGTACTATGCATGCTTGTATACGGTGTGTACTTTGCTTTCTGGCGGTCCGTGTACTTTATGCAATGGCTGTGTATATTGTGTGCACTGTACATACTGTGTGTTCCGTATATTGGCAGAGTGTTTTGTACTATGTGAACTGCCTGAGTGTTGTGTACCATAAGTAATGTGTGGACTGTGTTTGCTTGCATATTGTGTGTATTATGTATTTGTTGAGTGTTGTGTATTACAAGCACAGTGCGGATCGTATGTGCTTGTGTACGGTGTGTCCTACACGCACTGTCGGTGCGTGTGCTGCTCCTTGCGTGCCCCATGCCGCTCGTCTTGGGAGGAGCGGTGCTGCGCCGCCCCCAGCCCTCGGTGCTGCTCCTTGGCCTTCTGCAGCACGCGGCGGTACGACAGCGTGCACAGCCAGCACAGCAGCTTTCCGTCCACCTGGAAACAGCAGCACATAGCACAGCACCTGTACAGTAGATGCAGCACATGCAGAGTATACGTGATAGAACCCACCCATGACAAAGCAGCTTCCTGTCTACCTCGAAACAGGAGCAGAGCATAGGAGCTGTATAGTGCGTGCAGCACACGCAGCATACATAGCACAACTCACACAAAGCACAGCAGCTTCCCATACACCTCGAGACAGCACACATACAGCATATATAGCACACACACAGCATATCAGCTTTCTGTCGACCTGACAATAGCATAAAGCACAGCATACATGTGTAGTGCAGTAGAACGACACAACACTGGCTCGGTATAGGGGCTGTAGGCGGGTGTCACGGAGGTCGTGTCAGGCCGTGACACTCTGCGTGAACTCAACAGGACACGTGACCGGATAAAGGGGGGCCAGGGGCTCCAGGGGGGGTCATGTGGTTGGGGGCTCGGGCCTTCCCGAAGGATCGGGAAGGGAGGCGTGGCCTGGAGCGGAGCTGGCCACGCCAGAGTGGTTATAAGCGGGGTGTGGACGGAGAGCTGGGCTATTCTGTGCTGTTCTGCTGGGTCAACTCTGGGATGAAGCCACCATCTACGATCCTTGGTCTCTGGTCCAGAAATGTAGTATCCCCGTGTGTTAGCTAAGTTAGGTACGGTGGTTACCACCCTATGTCGTTATCCTGTTAATATTAAGAGTTACCCATTGTGTTTAGATAATAAATAGTGTTGCCTCCAAAGTGCAGTGTGTGCCTGAATGTAACCCACTACACATGGCATACACAGCATACAACACTAAGCACCTGCAGCCAAGAAGCAGTGCCTAAAACAACGCGGTGTTTTTGCACTTTAATTGCACACAGGTGAAACACTGCCATAGCACTCAACATCTAAGCATCTGCCTGCTCTAACTTGCAACAGGGTGGTCTCTTCTCCAATGGCAGCTCTGAGCCGGTAGTCGGAGCCAGACTCAAAGAATGACCACTGTTGCGGTCCCACAGAGCGGTACTCATATTACTAAACTCATAAAGTTAATAGAAAAAGGATTCTTAAATGTAACTGTTGACCCGATTCATGGCAATTAATACATGAATGTGGTAAGGGAAAAATGTGACATGCCTCTTGTCAACGAATTTTGTTACTGGAGCGCCTCAGTTGCATCTTTGACCATGACTACAATTTATTATTTTTAACGAAGCCGCAGTCTCGTCGAATACACGGCGTAAAAACACGTCGGCAACATGTGCTACATTTTTTATTTTTATTTCTAATCGAAAGGCGTGGCGGAGTGCGTGGCCGCACCTTCTTCTTGCTGTCGTCCTTGCGGTCGAAGGCGCACCTCTGCTTGCACTGCTCACAGGCGAGGGGCAGCCCGTACTTCTTCTCCGAGTTGGTGCAGCGCTGGCACTTGGTGCCGATGAACGCCGCGATTATGTTACAGTACTGGCACGGCTTGGGCTGCGTGCACCACAAGAGCACAAGGTGTCGTCAATGCCGACCCACGGAAAATGGCACCGTCCAGTGGTGGGCTGTGGCTGGGTTGTTTGTGCAATGAAGCTAAATAATGTGAATGATTTCAGCAGTCAACGGCATCGAAATAGGCACCATTTAACATCAACAACATAAAAAAACATTTCTAAAAAAGCAATCTTCCGATTGTACCATTGGGGTCGTGTCATATGAAAAAATGTTCATTCAGAACTATTGTACAGTAATGGATTGACCTGTGTGTGTTACAGAACAGTCCATGGAAAGTGATATCATACAATTGCTTCCCAGATCTCTTCGAGTTACCTTTTTATCCATACACTGTCCCACATGCCATGCAACAGAAAAGTGTTCATCACATGGCAGTCAAACCGATATCGAATCTCAGAGCCTGAATTCACCCAAATTAAGTGAAAAACCCAGACATAATACGTGTTTTTTTGCGTGTGCAGTATATGGCAACTGGGCTGAAACCATCAACCCACTACACTTGACAACCCAGTATAATCATAGGAACCAGAAACCCGGATTTAAACCCAGTTTAGTAGTCTGAGCCACCTCCACACCATCCCAGGGTACAAATGTTTCCCATCTCAACTACCAAGTTAGAAAATGTAATTCATCACAGAAGCAACCCAAGAAACAAACCGCTTGTTGATACATAACTTGAAGATACATATTTTTGGCTGTGACCTAGGCTTCCTGACAGGTTACCACAAAAACACTTTTAAGTGAGTTGCCAACACACTACAGTGATGTCACTGCAGTGACGTGTGGAATGGTTCAGTAGTCAAACTGCAGTGACCTCACCAGAGGGCACTGCAGTTTGTCACCATAAAATTGTATTTTCCAGCAACAAAGCTTCAACAACAAAGCTTCAAACGTGTGTCATACAGCCATGGGCAAAGAGCCAAGGTGCGTTCTTACACGTAAGCAGGTATTTGTTGTGACCCGTCCTCATTAACCAGGGCACAAAGCTTGGCACTGCCGAGATTCTAGGCTTGAATCCAGGTTTCAACAACCTGTGATTAACCGGGGTTCTCAAGTGGACTGAGTTTATGGTCTAAGTTCAGTCACCCATGACGCAAAACAAATCGTGTTAATTTTGTTTTGCTAAATGCAAGATATCCAGCAATGACAAATGTTGGTTGACTGCCATGTGATGGACCTGTTTATATTATGCCACATGGGAAAGTGCAGCGTCACTCGCATGTGGATGAGAGGTCACTTGACGGGATCTCGGAAATAGTTATGTGATATCACCTTCCACGGGACTGTTCTCTAACACGGGGTGTTGTACTGCTCTGAGAGTTACAAAATTGACATATCTTTATCTCATGACATGACACCAACTTTACGTAATTTTTAAAAGGTGTGCATTGCATTTTTCTCTTCCATCCTAGTCTAGAATGTGTATGCTCATGAGAAATATTTTTTAGTGTTCAAAGATTCCCAAAACGATTCGTGGATGTTTTGAATGCAACAGAAAATACACATACCGTGCCATACAGCTTCACGTTCTGTGCACACTTTTTGCAAATGGTGTTGGTTTTGCTGCAGGAGAAAATAAGACACAAGCAGAACACGGGTTCAATGTGGTCACACAGCAGCCTCTTTGTGTGTAGTGGGCCCTGCTAAAAGAGATTAAATTTTGCGAAATAAAATTCGACTGGCACACAACGTTTAAGGAAAATATCACCCCAAAATATAAATATTTCTTATCTTGGAGAAGCGTACTCAGACTCTGGCTCCTGCGTCTTTATGATCCTCGTGTGACGTCAATGTGAAATCACGATGTGCTTTAAAATGTCAATGCGGTTACGTCACAGCACCTAAACAGACTTTTCAAGTGTTCTTTTTCTCATTTAATAAAGCTTCAACCCATTGGCAGACTCCCCAAGGTACATAATCTGGAAATACATCTACAAACACAGTTGATTTAGCTGTCTTCCGTTAAAGAAACGAGTCCAATGTAGAACATCTTAAGTGGGAAATGGTTGGGTCGTGTTGTGTGCACAAGTAATGGTTAAAAAGAGAAAGAAACCAGTCGAATTCAAGCAGAGCTCTTGCATTCATATGTAGTGCTCATAACAAAGTTAAACATGTGCATATACACGGGTATATATAACTCGACTCATAAATACATGTGTATTTGGGTGCCACTCAATATGCAAAAGGAAAGTGAAGTTTCAGTTTTACGTGATCACATCCTACTGTCAAATTATTATTTTTGGTGTCAACAGCTGACAATCTCATTCAAATCTTTTAACATTTACAGGTTGGTCAGAAACCCCACCTCTTCTTCTTCTTGTGTGGCCATGCCTCGATACGATGACTATGTATTGACTGTAAACAGTATTGAGGGATTGTCTTTAAAACCGCTGTGCTTCAGTTTAACAGGAAAAAAATAATAAAACCAAGAGTGACTTTGAAAATAACAAACTTGAATTTCGGTTGGCACCCTAATACAGGCATCCCTTCATTTACGAACGTTCGGTTTACGAAATTTAACGAAAATGCAATCCGACAAATTATACATACTTTTCGATGAACAAAATCGAATTTCCGCTAGAACAAAATTTCACACGGCACGCGCCATGAAATCAAACGAGAACTACCTGAGAGGCTGCGTCATCCATCCACGACAGAGTCACGGCATCCGCGCAGTGCAACAGTAATGCCTCCACATCACCTTTCCAGTCATTCCAACATGCAGCTCTGTTGCGGAGTTCCCTGACATTTTTGAATGCAATTAATTGAAGGTTTTTGTTCTTTAATTATTATTTCTGGATTGTGGAAGTGAAAAATATGTAATTTTTTAGCTTAGCAGTAGAGTTGGAATGACTCTGAAACACATCCTTATTTTTTTTTGTATGCATGGGAAAAGCCATTGCCATTTACCAAGTTTCGTTTTATGTGTTTTGAAGAACGCATCCTATTCGTAAATCGAGGGATAGCTGTACAGTACATATGTGACATCAAGAGAAAGGCTATGTGTCTCCCTGCTCAAATGAGCGTGTCATAATTAAGAATATTACGTTTAAAACATTAATACATAGTTACATAGCTACCGAATTATATTTCCAGCCCTGAGCTTGTGATGAAAATTCCACATTTACATGGCAGGGCCAAGGCTTTCCATACCATAAACAACTGTTCATGGCTCACTAAATGGTAGGAACGTTGGTGTGTCAAATCACCCTCCAACAAGGATTTTAACTTGTGATCTTCTGACTTTGAGTTAAGAGCTATAACCAAAGTGTTGGCCTGCTCAATATACATAAAAGCACACATTGCAACTTAGTGAAAAACGAAGGGTGATGAGCATGTGTGTGTGGCCGGCTCTGAGCACCGAGCCATGCGGCCCCTCTTCCACTCTGGGGTTTCTCGAGATGCAGCAGAGCAGCTCACCTCTCCTGCTGGAACTCTGTGCGGCAGTAGGTGCACTTGACAACAGGGTGAGCGATGCGACAATCCTGCGCACAAGGGAACACACGGGGGGCCACGCAGGGGCATGTGGAGACAAGTGGATGAAACTTCACACCAGCGGGGGCTTCAGCTCGCCTTTGAGATCCTCAGCACTGCAGAGCCCTTCTTGATGTTGCCCTGTAATATTGATGTGTTTGTGTATTTGTGTTGTTGTTGCTGTGCTGTCTTGTAAAATAGTCGGGGAACTGGCACAACGGGATCATCCGTGGAACAAATAAACTTAAACAGTGTGCGGCACATGTCTTATGTGGAAATCCACCATTTGCTTACCCTAGCTGCTGCCGAGTTCCTCATCCATGCCTTCATGCTATTGCAACGTCCTCAGTTCTCTCATCTTCAAACTCCAGTTGATCCAAAACTCTGCTTCCACACTCCTCACCTGCACCCATGATCGAGATCACAGGACTCCAATACTCCAGTTTCTCTATTCACTCACAATTCTACCCGGATCAATTTCAAGATCTTACTCACCGTCTTCAAGATGGACTCGTCCTTGCAAACTCGGCATCTCACTCTACTCCCCTCTACATACTCTCCTACCTCCTATCTCACTCTACTCCCCTCCACGTACTCTCTGCTGCAACAACCGAGGCATTCTGTGGAAACTCCCATTGAACTGTCACTCAGAGGGAGGTCGCTCATTCTCCTCTGCTGGCTCCAATCTGGAATTCCCTTCACTCCAACGGCACGGCCAACTCTCTTGCCCCTCTTCAAGCACAGGTTCTAAATTTGTATTTGCTCTTCTGCCTATGACCGACTATACTCACATAGAGCCCGAAGGACGCAGAGCACCATAGACCCACACACAGATGTATGACAGTTTGTCAATAAAATATTCCCATTGTTTCTTGTACAACGTCTTAAGATGTGGTCGCATTTAGACGCTAAGTATTCCAAATTGAATTGTATGGTGGCGTGAATCTACACTAGTTTGACCATGTAGACACCAGTGACGTGCGGTGAGGTCAATGGCTGGGGAGGCACTGGCTCGTATCAGAGGCAGATTTACACACTGAGGGGGGCGTGTCCTCACTGAGGAGGCGTGGCTGACACGCCCCCCTCAGTGAGGCAGATGTGATAGCTGCCTCCCCTGGTGCTTTTACATTGCAGTTTCATGACGAGACCAGCGAACCTAAATATCTTTATACACATACGTGAAATAAGTTACCTGGAGTATGGAAGGCGAGAGGACATGTAATGAAGGGTTCTACAAACATTACAAAGTGACACATAGAGAGATAGTAACAGGCACGCGTTTATTGCCAGTTTCTGAGGGGTTGCGCAATCAGAGGGGAGGCTGAGCTCGTCGCTGCCTCACCTCTCGTCTCTTCCTGTATTTGCAGCGGAGCTCCGCAAATTTGGCGATTTTGACGATAAAAATGATTAGAATCGTACAGAAATTACATTTATAACACAAATTAGTGGAAAAATCTTAATATATTTTTTATTTGATTGTTCTTTTTTTTACTTTTAGTAAAAGCTATTTTCATTGGAGTATAACAGGTGAGGCTGTGCCTCCCCGGCCTCTCCTGACCACACGTCCCTGGTAGACACTCCAGTCGTGGTGCAACTCTGGTTCTGTAAACACGCTACAGTCTGAATACTGTGTTGTAACCCGAGCCCCGAGTTATCCCCTTCATCCCATTCACCCCCCAGGCCTCCGATTGCCTCCCCTTCATCTCCATCCCTGTCATTGATCCCCAATCTCCATTTGAGTCCCTTCATCCCAATATCTCCCAATCTCATCTTGATCCCGTTAGGCTCCAATTCTCCCTTCGATTCCCACATATCCCCTGGATCCCGTTGTGATCCTATTAATCCCAATTTCTCCCCTCGACTCCCCCAATCTCCATTTCATCCCAATTTTTTTTCTTACCAATGATCCCCTAATCTCCACTTGATCGCGTTAGGCTCGAATTCTCTCTTCGATTCCCCCATATCCCCTTGGGGGTACCATCCCAACCACTCCCCTTGAAACGCCCGGAGGGGTCTATTATCGATCCCATCATCTTCGCTCCCCTCCTGATCCCGTTACTCGCCCAATTCCCCCCTTCCACCGCCGTGCTCAGGCATGGTCGCTCCCTCCACCCCAAACACTCATCTCTCTCTCCCCATCATCTTATATATATTTTTTTACCAAGGCAAAGGCCCTCTTGAGCTACACGGCTCTTCTTCAGAAGCGACCTGGCCATCACAAATGAAAGCCCCAACGAAGTGGCTCGTCAAAGTTGGATAGCAGCAGTGGCCAAGCACTCGAAACGCGTGACGGAGATTCTAAACGTGGAGGGGGTAAAATAAAACCGGAGGAACCGGAGAAAAATAAATCCACAAGACCACGAATAGAAGAAAAATATTTTGTGCACAACTCCCTCCCTCCCTTTCCCGTCTTTCTCCCATGCCCCCCCCCCCGCACCTTGCACAGCTGCTGGCTCTGTGAGAGCTCCTCGAAGGGGAATCTCTGGTGACACTTGGTGCAGGCGTACAGAGCGGACATCGCGGCGGCGGTAGCGAGACGAAGTGGTGGGAGGGGGGAGAAGAGACCGGGAACAATCCTTGCGATTCCTGCTCGTCGATTAAACAACGCAATCGATTCCCGCGTTAGTTATAAAGCCCACACGCGAATCGCCTGGGGAATCGACTGCTCGTAGATTCTCGATTCGACACGTGTAGATTATACCACCACTGGACATGCCCAGTCAGGCTTTTTGCCACTCCACTGCTGGATAAGCGTTCGCTTTGCAGTAACTTGTATTGAATAATACCAGAGTCGACGCACATTAGTAACGGGTTACACCGCTGCTTAGTCTATGCATTCGCATTCATTCACCCCACCACGATACATTGTGTATGGGTACTGTCTAAATGTGTCCGCATCTCAAGGCGTCGCACATAAACCGTGGGTATATTTATTTTCTAGAGTAAGAGGCAGTCATAGGTTGAGGTGAAGGAGATGGACGAGGGAGCAGGTGGGGGGGGGAGTTCCAGACCTTAGGGCCAGCAGAGGAGAATGAGCGACTTTCCACTCAGCGGCAGCTGTGGTAAGAAAGTTTGTGGACGCGAGAGATGTTGCGCAGATTGCAGGCACACGAGGTCCTGCCTAGTTGTAGATGTGTGTGTGTGCGTGTGAATGGAATGATCAGAGAGCTCAGGATCTCGGACAGCTGTGTACGGTGTTGTGTTCAGAGTTTGGGAGGCGCACGTTTAGACCGGAGTTTGTTACGGTGAGTGGACAAGTTTCACTTCAGTTTCGGTAGTGTTGCAGCAATTCAACATCGGTTAAACAAGTTCAATACACGTACAGCATGAGGCCACGTCAATGCAGGATGCGAGAGTGGACGGTGAGGTGGGGTTCACACAGTAGATTGGGATGCCGAGCTGGGCATTAATAGCATGGAAATGATGATCGACATCACAGCTGCAGGTGATGTTTACTAAGAGGCAGGATATAATTTTAGAAGAGCAGGGGACCTAGGATGGATTCTTGTGGCACCCCCACAGCACTGGGGTTTCTCAGAGGCAGTCCTAGGATGGGCATTGAGGGAGCTGGTTGAGATCTAAGAGGGCAGGAGAGGAGGGAGATGGAAGCGCCGACATGGTTATGGAGAAAATCAAGGAAGATTGAGTGGCTTTCTATCTCAAAAGCAGCAGAGAGACCAAAGTTGCTCAATGTTCAAATCGTGACCCTGTACTCGTTCTCAATAATGTCGGCGTCTGATGTTGCTGTGTTGAAGCACCACGGATCTCTTATTAAACAGCTTGGACCATCAGTGTAACCAATGAACTTAAATTTAGATCTAGGAGAGAACCATGGTTTGAAGCGAGAAGTTCATCTACCACACGTAGGAGTCTGAGTAGAATTGATAGAAGAAACCAGATTGTACTGGGTAATAGAGACCACGGAGAGATGGGAGTGCATATATGTAAAGCCCTAGGAACAATACTCCATTGTAGGACTTCTTAGGGGATGGAAATTATTAGTAAACATGTTACCCGTATTCTTGTACTGGGAAATTGAGTTTTCAGGTCCATACGAAGTACAGCCGTTACAATACGGGCAAAACACATTATTTTGGTGTTTCTCTCCTTCTGATGGGACTGTAGGATTAACGTTGATATTTATAAAGGCACGGGGTGACCAGTAAGGTCTGTACGAAGATAGGCACTGACAAGGAGTTGACAGGTATGGATTAGAAATACTCTTAGGTTTTTTCGGTAAAGTCACGTAGGCAAAAATAAATAATAAAAATAAAGGAAATAATAATAGAAATAAAATAATAAAATTATAAATCAGGTATGGATTAGGGATGTTGGAGGCCCACGTGGGTTGTTTCAGGATGGCAGGTCAGGAGGCTTGAGAGGGTTACTACGGCACTGCACGAGATGAGGGCATTATATCGTATCTGTGCTGTGATTCATCCATGCCTTTTGTCAGCCTACACGGAAATCTATCGTTGAATGACATGAATTAGGATATAAATCGAACATCGATTTGTCTCGAATGCGATTCCATCCGTATATTGGCACATTAGAATCGATGCCCAAGCATTCGATTATCGTAACATGAATATTCAACACTACGAATCTACAAACCTATCGATTCATACGTTTGTAATTACAAACTTACTTTACAGCGTGGTCCAGATATATCTTGTGACCCACCCTCATTTAATTCTCTAAAACGTAATATTTCTAACGGTGTGAATTTAAAAAACGAACATTCAAAGGGAAAAAAAGTTAGGGGTCAATTAATTGGGAGTCACAAAAAAAATATGGAACACCTTGACCTTATGTCGTCTTTGTACAGCACGGAAAAAGTTGGAATAATGTACTTTAAATCTATGGAATCTACATAGGCGTTCATGAATAACAATATACACGGTATAGTATCTGTAGTGAAGCGACTCTCTTCTCGTAATATATGAATGGATGACTTTCTTTATTGGTATTAAAAACACTGTAGTAGCACGTGCATTATAGACTGTACAGCTGCGCTGATTTGGCAGGCGTATGTTGAGTGAACTGCAGTTGAAAACATTTGTCAAGTGATTTGTACTAGAAGTACAATGCAGCAAAGCAAAAATAATGAAAATGCAATAGAAAGTTACGGGAAACTGAATACCGTGATAACCATCAAATCGTTAACATCTAATATCGTCTCGTGCATTTGGAAAACACCTCCTGGTCGACCAAGTCTCTCCCACTGTCGTCGCCACACTTTTAATAATAATTTAAATTTATCATAGTTCATTCCATCCCAGGATGCATGGAAAGCAGATAACAAAAACAACCAGGTCAACCGACCGAACTAAAGAGTGAAGGCCACTTTAAAGAGATGGGTTCTCAAAACAGACTTAAATATACTCTTAGGTTTTTTCGGTAAAGTCACGTAGGTAAAAATTATAATAAATAATAAAAATAATAATAGAAATAAAATATTATTTTAAATATTATTTTTTATGTTTTCTTTTTATTATTTCCCTTCTACGTGACTTTACCGAAAGAACCAAGCAGATGAATCCCTGCAGTCACGAAAGCTTTAAATCGAAATTTGACCGCACTGTGTGTCGCTTGGCCTCCTTAGCACGCCCGGGTGGTGCGTTTAAAAACCCGGCATCTCCGTTTTAAAAACCCAACAACAATCGATTCCTTCGCGATTCTTCTCAGCGTCTCTCAACATGTCGGGGGGAATCGATCGTCATCAGCCTGGGAATCGATAGTGAGGGACCGCGGCGTCGCTACGGTAGGGGGCGGTGGTTTTTGACGTTGGTGGCGTTGGTGGCGGTACAAGTGCGGGGGTAGTAAATGTGCGCGGTCCCTGGGCTCGGTCGAACCTCTCGTCTCGCCTACCGCTACCGCCGCCGCAGCGATGTCCGCTCTGTACGCCTGCACCAAGTGTCACCAGAGATTCCCCTTCGAGGAGCTTTCACAGAGCCAGCAGCTGTGCAAGGTGCGGGGGGGCACGGGGGGCACGGGAGGCTGGTAGTTGGAGAGAAAGCGGACGGGGGGGGGGGCTCACAGGAAGTGAGGAGGGGACGAGGCCTGTGTTTCTGGCTGGAGCCTGGGGCCCTGTGGGATCAAGTTGAGATGGGGATGCGGGTCGGGCTCGAGATGATCTCCCCGAGTTCTTGGTCTCGATCCGAGAGTTTTTGAGCGTCCTTCCGTCGATGCCCATCCAACGCTGTCTCTGCCGCGTGGTTTTCCTCCCCCCCCCCTCTGCCCGCCCGCTCATTTAACTGAGGGAAGAGGCGAGCGCTGGGAGGGAGATTTCAGAGGAGACGGGAAATGACGGAGGTTGAAAACGCCGGCATCGCGCCGAGAGAGATGGCATTGGGGAGGGGAGTTGAACGTTCCTGGGGGGTGGTGGTGGTGGTGACACACTGGGGGTTCAAAGGGATAACGGGAGAATGAGCGTCAACTGCTGGGATCAAAAAGGAGAAAACGTCGGATGACGGAGAAGAACGCAGGGTCAGTTTCATTTATTTGGTACAAGCCCTGTGAGCCATTCGGCTCTTGAATCGGGTGCAACCGCAACAAACAAAAACATGAACAAGAAACATCTTAAAGTGACTAAGAGCAAACAGGGGAGATTAAGGGGAGCACGGGGAATTTATGGGATCGAGTTGGTTTAAGTGGAGTCAACTTTTGTCGTGCTCTGTTGTATATTGGTACCCGCCAGAGCAGTGGAATTGCCACCACCGCTCACTAAGATGTTTGCCTAAAGCTCGTTTGAGCATCGATTACAGATTCGTTGAACCACCTGTGTCCTTAACGATGTCAATGTGTTCTCATGTCGTCTTTGTGTGGTTTGTGCTGCTGAGAAGAGCCCCGTTGTCGCTGTTAACAATGGGGGTTCTAAGACAGGCCACGCAGGAAAACACCAAGGGGCTATGCGGTGCTGAGGGTCCCAAAGGCAAGCTGAGACCCCCCACGGCTGAGATGTTTCACCCACTTGGCCCCGTGGTGGTTTCCCATGTGTGCAGGACTGTCGCATCGCTCACCCCGTCGTCAAGTGTACCTATTGCCGCACCGAGTTCCAACAGGAGAGGTGAGCTGCTGCTGCTGCTGCTGCTGCCTCGCGTCTCCATGAACTTCGGGGAGCGGAGAAGTGGCTGAGAGCTCAAAGCACACCGCCGGCACCGCTGAGATCGAATCTGTGCCCTCAAGTATATAGCGTCGGGAGTATAGTGATTAAGAGTCAAGCACTCCAACCACTGCTTTGCCTGGCTGGATGCCATTATTAGTACGCTTATGTCATCGGCCACAGTGCAATATGTAACGATTCGGCGATTAAAAACCGATTCTCAGCCCAACAGAATCTCACTTTCCCGACTGAACATGAGGCGGTGCGGATTTAGTTGCACTTCCCACAGCCAGTAGTGTAAATTCCGTGTTCTCTTCGAGTGTCATTCACTACACATAGGGGGTGACCACTTAACTTCGACCAGGATGGGACTCGTAACTTTTGGATTGCAAGCGTAGGCAAGTGTAGTGCGCTAATCATGGTACCATTCAGCTATTTAATAGTCCATAGACCAAAGTAGATTTTTTTCCACTTAGGGGGGATGAAACTTTAATAATAGTTTCCAGTCCTTTGCCAATTCACTGCTGGATGCAGGCCTCCCCTTGCCGTGTCGGTCACGTGGGTTATTTGACCATACTTCACAATAATCGTTGCAGGTTTGTGAAGGGGGGGGTTATGCTGGTTCAGATCACTTGTACTGACCAGTGTAGTGAAGTATGGTCATAAATCATTGACTGAAATGCATGGGGAGGTATTTATCCACCAGTGCATTGTAAAGGGAAGACTTATTTTATAGCCAATAAGAGTACATTAACATGTGGTCCCTTTTTAAAGTCTGAAAATATCTATGATTCAAGACCTTTCAAAAAAAGCAAAAAATAAAAAATTGTGGCCTTTGTACTTTTAACAGCACAGCAACGTGATTACGTCTGTACAGTCAAGTCCTAAACACTCACCATCTGAGTCATTTACGAAGCCTTGTACCAGGAAACTGTTAGGTATACTTTTTCAGTCGGTGAGCCAACATGGTCATTGTCTGAAATGGTGATCTACTGAGTATTTATAAGGACGTTTAAATATGAATGTTATTTTTATTAATGCGCTTATACCACCGAAATATCTTACTTTTCCTAAAGTTTTGCCGCTTTTGGCAGACCCAACAAGTGAAATATCGAGCTTAATGAGTAAAATATTATTTTGTATTATAATAATATAACAATTATAATAACATGTAATAAATTATAATAACATGTGGGTAAAAACATACTTATTTTTGTCAATTTATGGCTTAAAATATGATTCAGCCAGTGGAAAACGATGTATATGATATATTTAAAAATATGTGGAAATCGGCTGTCTGCCGACACTTGAATTACACCCAACATCTGAGCTGCCGGCTGTCTGCCCTCAACATGTTTTGTGTTTGTGTGTCTTTTTATAGCAAGACCAATACCATCTGCAAGAAGTGTGCCCAGAATGTAAAACTGTATGGGACGGTATGTTTATTTTTACATTGCGCCCACGTATGTTTTTGCTCCCATTTACTTTCAGTAAATTTTGTGCGGTCGAATGCGACGTTACGAATATAGTTGTTGTGGTCATTTGAGTCGGGACGCGGTGTTCTGGGCAGTGATGAGTGGTCGTGAATCGCCGTTGACGACAGCTTGTGCTCGTGTGGTGCACGCAGCCCAAGCCGTGCCAGTACTGTAACATAATCGCGGCGTTCATCGGCACCAAGTGCCAGCGCTGCACCAACTCGGAGAAGAAGTACGGGCTGCCCCTCGCCTGCGAGCAGTGCAAGCAGAGGTGCGCTTTCGACCGCAAGGACGACAGCAAGAAGAAGGTGCGGCCATGCACTCCGCCACGCCTTTCAATTATAAATTAAAATAAAAAATGTAGCACATGTTTGCCGACGTGTATCTAACAAGACTTTGATGCTTCGTTAAAAATAATGATAAATTGCAGTCATAGTCAAACATGCAACTGAGGCACTCCATTAACAATATTCGTTGACAAGAAGCATGTGAATATTTTCCTTTACCACATGAATTTATTGTCATGATTCAGGTTAACACATACATTCAAGAATCTTTCCTCTATTAACTTTTTTGGTTTCGTAACATGATTGCGGCCACACACTCTGTCACGGCTTCACGTACAAGTTAAAATGGGAAAATATATTCATTCATTTTCTTTGGCATCTTGAAAGGAAGACACGACAAATATACATTAAAAAGCGGTTTTAGATACGTACTGAAGCTACTTTGATGTAAGGGTTGGCACACTGAACTTCAGCTGAAGTCCATATTGCAAGGAGTACATCAGCACACCAAGTCCTATATATACAAGATTAAAGCTATTTATTTGTTAGAATCTTCCTTTATCACTGCCTAATTACAGGCAAATATATGGTAGGGTATGTCTTGGTCAGTGACCCTTATTCAGAAGGTAAGTGTTAATGAGGAAGGTGGTGATGTTTTGGGTGTGTGCGCATATATCACTGTCAGCGAGGTCCATTAATGTTTTATTATCTTCGAAATATTCTCTCCATTGTGTGGTCGTTGGAGCTGTAGCACAGTGGTTTGTGCGCTGCGCTACGAAAACCCAGAGCAAAATCCACACACGAGGAAATTACATATAAAGGTTGCACATGAGTTCACAAATTTACTTCTGTACTTCATCTTCTGACTACTTTTTGTAGCAGAGTGAGTTCGAGGGTGTTTCAGATCTGTGCAATATACTTATCCTTGCCTCTATATTCAGGCATGCGCCACCATGCTCAAGTGTTGTAGTTTCCCCTTGTATCTGCGCTATGTTGTATGTGGTGTGTTGCGTGTACTGTATAGCTTTGTGTGTGTGCTGTGTTTTATATGCTATGTGCTTTTGTGCTGTGTGCTGCACATGCTGCATGTGTGGGTGTGGTGTGCTGTGTGATCTGCACATGCTTCGTGCAGCGTTTGTTTGTGCTATGTGTGATGCTTATGCTGTACGTCCTGTGTACATGCTGTTGTTTCGAGGTGGGTTGGAAGCTGCTGTGCTTTGCATTATGTGTACCTATGTATTCTGCGTGTGCTGCATATACTGTGTGGGATTATATTCTGTGTTGGTGTCTCTGGGTAGTTGGAAAGCTGCTATACCGTAGGTGAGTTGTGTTACGTATACTCTCCGTCTGCTGCGTGTACTATACAGGTGCTGTGTACTGTGCTCCTGTTTCTAGGAAGATCGGAAGCTGCAATGCTATGGGTGGGTTGTATCACATATACTCTGCATGTGCTACATTTACTGTACAGGTGCTGTGCTCTGTTTCTGCTGTTTCTAGGTGGACGGGAAGCTGCTGTGCTGGCTGTGCACGCTGTCGTACCGCCGCGTGCTGCAGAAGGCCAAAGAGCAGCACCGAGGGCTGGGGGCGGCACAGCACCGCTCCTCCCAAGACGAGCGGCATGGTGCACGCAAGGAGCAGCACACGCACCGACAGTGCGTGTAGGACACACCGTACACGAGGACATACAGACCATACTGTACACAAGCACACAGTTCACACAGTATGCATAGTACACGCCACTCAGCCAGTGTACACAGTAAACAGAACACAGTATGTACAGTGCACACAGTACGCACAGCTGTTGCACACAGTACGCGCACCGCCAGCAAGCATAGTACACACCGTATACAAGCATGCAAAGTACATGTAGCGCAACCAGCACACACCGTGAACACAGCACACACTGTCAGTACGCCCAACACGAGTATAACCGACATGTGTGTGCCGTGTTGTGACGTTCTCAGCCACAAGTCCCCTGGCCCTGCCTCCCAGAACGATCCCCCGCAGAAGAAGCCCAAGGTGGAGAACAAACCCAGCAATGGAGACAGGCGAGCAGCCCCCCTGCCCCCACACAGGGCTCACGTGCCCATCCACAGAGACCTGTGCTTGCAGATTCAATACCACACAATACTCGTCTATGCAACGCATTGCAATATTATACAATACTATACTGCACCACAATATACGATACAATAGAGTGCTATACAATGCAGTGCTATACAGTACTAAACAACACAGTGCACGGGGTGTGCGATGTGTTCATGCTGGCAGTGTTGTGCTGCTGTGAAAACCAAAATGGACACGACCTAAAGTTAACTGAAGCCCTGGCGAAACACCAGACTTGGAGTAAGGCTAGGGTCAGTGACAAGGCTGGTGCCAATGGCAGGTTAGTTAGGTCTACGGTTAGGGCTAATACAAGTGACTGTTAAGCTAGTTGATCAGGGTTTCAGTTAGCATGACTGACAGTGTTGGGTGGTGGGTGAGTGCTCTGAAAAGCACAAAACAACTCGTGGCTGGTTGGCACGATGGCTGGTGAGTTGCTCAGGTTAGGTACAGGGCGAGTGTTTGGTTTATATTTGGCTCATGCACTCTGCCTCCCACACCGCTTGCCCCTCCTCCCCATGGATCGCCGCGTCACTCGTCAGCGCGAGGCACTGTTCTCTCCGCGCATCTATTGACAATCGGCTGGGCGCTATTGCGTGTCGCTCGTGCGTGGTGCAGTGTATCCGGTGACGCCACAATGGACTCGGCGAGCTCGGACAACTTCATCCTGATCACTCAGCTCAAGGAGGAGGTGGCTCTGCTGAAGAAGCAGCTCCAGCAGAAGGAGGGCCTCATCCTAGAGAGAGATCGCAAGGTGGGTGGTGCCGCTCGCCACCGCTCCCCTCGTCCTCCCCCCACCGTGTTTGCGGCGCGCTATCTGTGCCGATCTCTCTTCAGGCTACGCTGGCTTGCGATGCTAACTTGTGTCCATGTGCCTCTGCCTCTCTGTGCGTGTGCCTGCGTATGTAGCTCACGGAGATCAAGGCTGACTTCCAGTACCAGGAGAACCTGATCCGAACCAAGATGAACAACATGGAGCGCACGCACAAGGAATCAATTGAGCAGCTCCAGGTAAGAAATGATGACAGTACATGCATCAGCCTCCTCCCTCAATCCCTTCCCCAGTCATCATGCCCTCAGTTATGGAGGTGGTTGGGTAACTCAAGGCACTGGTATTGTCAGATCGTTGAGCCAGTAGTGCAGAGGTCATGGGTACCCATTCGTGTTTCAGACACCTGTGATGTATGTATGTTGAACTTCTTTTGCACCTAATGTAAGCCAACCGTGCTAATCGGAAGTGCTGAGATTACACTGGGTTCCCATGTCTAGCGAATTGATGGCCTCGGCCTGGTCATGAATGATGCACACAAACCCAGCGTACTAAGTTTGATTCCCAACCATTGCTAGCATCGGTGGCACATGATATCTGAACTTGTCACAGGCTCGCCCCACTCCCTTCTTCCCACATTGCCCAGCATTGTGAAGTGTGGTCAAACAACTGTGACTATGGTCAAATAACTCCTGTGAATAACACGGCATGGGTTGACCTTCATTCAGCATTGGATTAACAAAGGGCTATACGTTTATAAATATATTATTTGATACAAATAACAGGGTTTGTCCTTTATCTTTTGGTGTGTGTGTGTGTGCATTCAGTCTAAGAACCGAGAACTCATAAAGCAAGTTTCCAGCCTATCCAAGGGCAAGAAGCTGGATCGAGCCCCTGTAGGGATTTCATCGCCCTAATCCCTCCCTCCACCAGAACCACTCCTCCAGTCACCTCGCCCCCTCTCCTGCCATCCAGGAATTTTCTACTGCAGCAGACTTGTGCGGACTTAGGGAAACGTTCACAGTTCTGCACGGTGCGCGACTATGCCTTTTTATCGACGAAGCCACACTTTTTAAACGCGAGTTATTCACGTTTGAACATGCTTCGCCCGATTTTTACTTTGTGTAACTTTTTACTCAAGGCAAGGCTGTACAGTTGGTGGGAAGGTGATGATGTTTTTAACTCAAATCACGTTTTTTATACGAGCGACTGTTTTTAGTTGGTATCGTGACGTCAAAAGGAAAAATGCAACACAAAAATTAATCAAACGGATACCTCTCATCTTGAATGAGACTCGCCTCGACTGTGTGTCGCCCACACTGTTCAGGCACGAGTTTCATAAAAGCATTTAAGACTGATCTGGTGCACCATGATCATACTCGGGGTCAGTTATCACTACAATGACATGAGTACCCTAAGCTGAAATCACCATTGCATTTTTATTGCAATTTTTTTACAGAATACACAATTACAGTTGTAATTGATTCTATGTCAGACCATAGTACACACGTGACGGCGCTTGAAGCGACAGTTGTAAGTGCGTGAATTGGCACCACGGCAACATTACAATAGCATTGTGGCAGTGTGCCTAACTGCCACAGTGCTCTCGTAGGGGTCGAGCAGTGGCGCAGTGGTTAGTTGGCACACTGTTGTAAACCTGGTGACCCGAGTTCAATTCCTGTCCATGGCTTACGTCAGTGGCAAGTGATAAATGTACTGGCCCTGGCCTCCCCCCTCCACCAACCAACATTGACAATTGTGGCGAACTAGGGTCAAACAACCCCCGTAATGCACACGACGCGGGGAGGCCTTCTGCAGTCGGTTGACGAGGCCAAAGGGCTGTACACTTCTCATTAACGTTCAAACTTGTGTTGGCCAACCCTGGGGCACATAGCTTCGGTGTCTGTCTACAAGGTAAGTGGTGGTTGTTTTTTTAGGTTGCAGTCTTAATGCACGAAGTGACAGACAAGCTGGTTTAGTACGTGGTAAATGGATGTCCGCTGGCTATGCAGGTTTCTTGTGTAACCAGTGGCATTTCGAGGAGTGCTTGGATGTGCACAGGAATTTAGAAAACAGGTGTCCACAGTTGAGCAATTATCTCAGTTGATGGACTAAGGAGGAATCCATTTTCATCTGTTTGACCCCTATGAAGAATTCACCTGGAATGCACCCAATCTCAGATTTCGGACGCTAAGCAGATTTGAGCCTTGATAGTGCTTGGATGGGCTACAACCATGCATAAATAAAAGCTGTAGGTTGTTGCGGGGTTACGTCTTTGGAGGGAGGAGGACCATAAAAAATGTACTATACTCTCCAACATCTTTGCTCTCTGCATTCAACCCACACTGGTAAGTGGTGAAGCATGGACTGTCAAATAACACCCATGACCCTGCAGAGTGTGGGGAGGCCCTCATCCATCCGTGGATTGACAAAAGGGCTTTACATATACATCTGTGGTGGATAAACACCCATACAGTGTTGTACAGTGTTCATATTTGTTGGTTGGCCTGAGCCACTGGTGTAAATCCCTGATTACTATAGCAGGAACCAGTTTCTCCAAAGGTCAGTGAATTTGCTGAAAGTATTTTCAATTAATTTATCTCGGAGGGTTGAGGATGGTGGGCCCAAGTGGACCCGCAACTGAGATTTGAATTGAACCTCCCTTTGAGTTGTTCACCCTACCACAGCCACCCAGCCAGATATTCGTATGTAAGTCGAGGAATTATGGTATGATTGGTAGATGTGAGTAGCCAGATGAGAGTAACTTGGCAGTGGTGTTAGCGCAGATGGACTATGATGTGCTGCTGTTGGCCGGCCCTATGTCGGTTTTTTAATGTACTGACTGCATTTCTGTTTTGTATTCATAACTTTTTTGAAATATGTTAATTTCGGCATGCTCTTATTTGGTTTTAATGCTGCGGTCTATAACGGTAATGAGTTGTTCATTTCAAGGGTAACTTTTATTTGAAAGGCTTATATTTTTTTCCACCAGCCAGTTTGATATTGTATTGTTTATTTAAAGCTTACAGGCAGACCTCGCTTAGCGCTACGCTGTAGAACGCCGATTCGTTATAGCGTTTTTGTCCTGGAGAAACTTTCAGCTAAAAAACGAATGAGAACAAGCAGTGCTGACCGAGGAAGGGCACCCGCCGCCATATTTGTTTACATTCAATGAGAGCGATGAACGCTCTTAAGCCAAGCAGCGGTCGCGAGTATTTTTCTTTTAAACCACACCCGTCCACCGACGTGTTTTTATTCCGTCTTGGTCTCTCTCTGCCTTATCGTCTTTTTTGTGAACATTTAGACCCATAATATCTGGAAAAAGGTGCTGGGAATGTGACCAAAGTGTCACTTTGGATGTTAAAAATGTAAGTTATACGGCGGGTCCAGGTGGGTGAGCGTCAGGTGGATGCACTGGCGAGTCCAGTATATAATGATGTAATACAAATAATTTTACTTCTAAAATGTTTACTGTCTATAATCGCTATTACCGAAACCCCAGTGAAGCCTTCATTGATCATACGCAAGACCTAACGCTGTCAGGAATACATCCTCATATATACGGTATAATGATGACCCCTTTTAGCGCTGATTCAATTCGCGCTCACTTCTTGAGCACTAAGCGAGGTCTAAGTGTAATGGTTTTATTCTTGATGACCTGGGAATGCAGATAAGTTCGCAATAAACAAGGGCATGGAGTATTATGCTGTGTGGCTTGTGTACTGTCATTTATCCCTACTTTTTCAACCTTTTTAGTTTTATTTCTCCATTGTATTCAAATTGCACTGTCGATGCCATGTAATGAGGCATACATTTCAGTGAGGATTTCTCCCAGCGAGCAGCGGTGCATCATCACGTGACAGAGAATTGCAACCTGAAGTTAACTTCGTCTCTTCAAAACAAATTATTGTCACTTCAATTCCCTCAACCACATGAGTTGGTGCACTTTTTATAGTTACTGCAAAACATTTTCATCACATTCCAATTGGGGAAAAAACCCCATTTAACAATGGTTCTGTGCAATTATTGGTGACCGGACTGAGACCAACTCTATATACTTGAGAACTTGCTTTCATCACAGGTGACTGTAACCCAGTTTTTAATCCAGGATTTTACAAGTGCTGGCTCTGTTTTTGCAGTCTTTGGCCCCCAAGTCGACCAATATGTAAGACTTGCATTTTGTTGTCTCTTTTTATGTCAATCTTCGATTTAATTGTTTTAATGGAATGGGAAAAATACTATATTTGGTGGCGATGAGAGGAATGCAATATTCACTGTAAATAACATTTTAAAAAACCTGGACTATTAATGTCCTGGGAAGACTTACAGATTTCCCAGAATGGCTACCTCAACAAGAGGATACCCTGCAAAAACCAGGACAGGTGACAACCTTAGTTTCAACTGGTACATTTTCCAGGCGATCACCAGACTTTATCGCCTGATAGTGTTTTGAATAAGGCTGTCCCTCCACTCCTAAATGTAAGAGAGGGTGATGCTCTCTTCCTAAGGTCCTACTGGAACAGTAGGAAGAAGAAAATGAAGTAACGACAGATGAACTGGGGCTGCACCAGCCTCTGCACAGCTAGTGTAGAGCAAAGACAGGTAGGGGGCCTGGCCCTATTCTGTTGAATAGGTAGTAATGGTGGTGCAGAAAAAAACTTCCTGAGAAGACTGCATGGCCACGAATAAATAAGTCACATGCCCCTGGCCGGGGTGTATCGATATCCATGAGACGTCGCCGGGGAACTCCTTCCGACGTCCAATGCCACACCAAATGCCAGCCACCGAGATTATTAAGTCTGAAATGGGCCTCAATCGTGAAAATCCAGGTCAGCTTCGGCCTGCCTCCAGTCCTGAAGAAGGCCCTCGATTATCGTTTGCAGACCTCTGCTGCGATCCGCCAGCGTGTCAGCCCGGACAAAGTGAACGAAGAGCCAAATCCTCCTGGCTCTGACCTCGTATCACCCATAGACTCAAGCTGTCCGTTACGACTGGACACTGCCGAGCCATACATAAATGTATCGACAGGCTGTTGATGTTAATAATGAAACATGTAAATGAAATATTCTGCATGTGAATAGCTGTCTGTTTCATACTTTGTATTTATAGTCATAGATCAATGTCAAATCGTCCTCATTGTTTAATGCGTGTGGAGTGGTGCTCATCTCTTCCTGAGCCAGTGATACAAATTCCAAATTCCCATGGCATGCAGTCTCTCCATTAACACTACCACTGTGGTGATCTTACATAGTCATAAAGTACTCATTGTTTTATCAATTCCCAAACAACTGCCGATCTACGTCAACTCCCGATCAGGATTTGAACAATCTTCAGAACCACCCAACCACCGAGCACTGCGTAAATTCTCTCTTGCCTGGGAAACATTTTAACAACAAAAAAACCCAATTCCTCAATAGCAAATGTACTTTATTGAACAAACACCACAACGCATGCCTTATGTGCAAACCCATGGCAATAGCCGCAGCAGTCTCAAGCACAGGTTCGGGTGCTGTCCTCAGGCTTGGGTCCTGTCCTCAGTCTCGGTAGTCTTGGTGTATGTCTGGATGGCTGGCTAATTTATTTGACAGCTGCCACGTGCCCCTGTAGAGCTAGAGCACGGCCCACGCTGGACACGCGTGATACGCGGGTAGGAAAAACATGCTGTGCCTGTGTACGTTCACCGTTTGGTCGTTTTGGCGTGAAAATCCGATGCCACATGCTTGTCTTACAACTACATGTTTCCATCCATCCGTCTGCGAATAACGGGTTCTGGCAGATGCCTGATGACACTGGTTATAACTCTGGAGATGTCTACCCGCCCCTCCCCCCCATTTAATTGTTGAGATTACTCTCCAATGCACCAGTGTGCTGATGAAGTAGTAGTAGTAATACATTGGCCACGTTTGTTCACGTGTCAACATTTTTGTATTTGTTGTGTCGGGTGGGGGAGGGTGCACAACGCACATCTTATTTACGCCATCTGACTCAAAGAAAATCAATTATTAATCTTAATATTGGTCGCTAAAGCTTACGTGTTAAATATATGTACAGGGGCCTTGATTTTAAGAAATGCACCTAAAATAAATAAAGTTTGATTGAACATTAAAAAAAATGTCATACCCATTAATCAGTTTACCACACAACTTGCAGTAATATGTTTACCGTTGCACATTGCTGGATTTTAAATGCGGCCGGTTTCTATTTATTTAGGCAGCTAAAAGCCCTTTTAATATAACGGCTTGAGTCACATGCAGTTGTGGTGGGGGTAGTTTGACCATACTTCACCACACTGGTCTATAACCGGGTTAAATGAGGAATCGAACACTACCACCACGACTATAATATGCTCAAAGTGTAGTTTACGTTGGTCTACAACGATACATTTTCTTTCATCATTGTTTAGTTTTTAACGAGGGCCAATCATGCTATTGGGATATCATTATTTCTGTGTTCAATGGGGATGCTGTCATCTCTGTTGGTGCCACCAAGGCTGTGGTGAAAATTCCACATTCCCGTGGCAGGGGTCACTCTATCCATCGTACAACTACTTTTCACTTCACACAAAGTGGGACGATGAGAATATTGATGATGGGGGCTGGTGGGCTGAGTCACCTCCCTACCAGAACTTGAACTCAAAGAAACCTTGTCTCATCGCTATTCATACACCTGCAAGACTATATTTGCTTCGAGTGGTCCCGTTCCATAATTAGGTTTCCGAGATTGGCAATGTGTAAGGGAGCCTCACACCAGATTCAGGAATTGATAGGTGTCTGGCTAAGGGTGGCTATCTGTCAGGCTGCCATCGCCAATATACCCGTCAACACATTTAGTGATAATTATGGGAAAAGGCTGCACATTTTAGATCGTCTCAGGTCAAATGAGGCCGATACGTTTAAATATTTGGCCAAATCTAGCAAATCTCCGATTACCATGGTTGGCTATGTATGGTGCAAAAGAAGAAGTGCAACATACAGAATTTAAGATATGCTAAATCTGCAGTATAGTTTGTGTAATAATACTTATTGTTATCAACTTATAACACGCACAGTATTCTCTCGCTTGAAGAGAGAAAACAACTCAGAGGCGCGAGCAATCAGACAAGCAGGAAGGGCAGCCAGGAGGTGAGTCAGCACCAAATCCCCCTCCCCCCAAAGCTCTGTGGTCCTTTGTATATTAAGGTGCTATCGGCCAATGTATGTTTTCATTTATGAGAAAGCCAGAGTAACTGGAGAAAATCCACACACGCGAGGGAGCAACACTACATTCCCGTACAGATGGAGACGTGTACAATTGCTGCGCTGCCTTCACCTGGGGAACTAGGGTATGACACCTTTGACGTCCACGGGAAAGGAGTTTCACAGCATTTGTGCGGTCCACCAACCCTTGCCTCCACAGTGCTGGATTACAGGCGTGCTCCACCACCTGCTTAACAAAAATAGTTTAAATCGTGTATTCAGAACAGCCTCACATGGTCTCAAGACTCTGTGCAAAATGATGTTTAGCCAATTCCATTCATGAGTGTTTTGCATGTGGAACAATAATACGATATTGGTTAATATAGCATCTAAATGCATACATTTTGGATGCTGTATGAACCCAACTGAGTGCCCAGAGAAAAGCCACATGAGGGGATAACACTGAAAAGTCTACACAGGTGGGTTCACAATCCACTTCCTGTACTGCTATCTCCTGGCTGAGCCACCGTGCAACCAATTAAAGTCTTGCATTTATTTTTCCTTTCACTGTCTTCTCCATTGGAATGACATTTTCATTTACATAAAATACACAATTTAGTGTCAACTACAGTGAGAATTTTGTGGATAAACTCACCTCTGCAATGGTAATGTGGAATTTTCACCACCGGCCTAGGGTTACCAACGGATACGATCTCAACGTAAATATTTGAGCAAATACACACTTTGATATTCATTTTCAAAACAGGCTTGTTGCATTGATTAAGCAGGCGTAGATGCTATCGTAACTTGTGAAGTACTTACATGCAGACACACCATGCCAAGGCAGTCTAAGACCATAGACAGGATTTGAAATAGAATCCTCACTTTATAGTAAAACTGCATTGATTTTATTTTCTGAGCCTGAATATATTTTGTTGTTTTTTGTTTATGCTAAATTATATCTCAGATATATTCAATCTTCATGCATGATTGTTGGCAGGCTAACACAATACAAATTAACAAAAAAAAATATATGTATTGCTGCTTAGTCCATTATTCCTTCTTGGTGAATACAATAAGTACCACATTGTGAGAAAATAAATAGCGGTTGTCATATGAAGAGACTGGCATCCTTCATGAAGACATGTAATTTCCACCACTGTCTCACCTCGAGAGAGATTACTGCCACCCTATTGCTCATTTGGGTGGGGAGACACTAACATTTCAATAACTAATGATAGTAATAACACGGTAATGCAATTGTGTTTATTTAAATTTTAATAATTTTTATTCACTTAATTTATTATTTTTTCTATCTACGCGACTTTACCGAAGACCCAAAGAATATTTTGAATAATAATCATATTTATATAGTGCCTTTATACAAGAGCTATTTCATGTTTCTCATCTCTATATTGATCGCATCTCTCTGCTCTTACCTCACTGGATGCTCTCTGGATGCTCTCTGGTCTATATCTCTTCTGTCATCTCACAAGGAATTTCTTATTTTAAAAGAGAACCTCCAAAATTATTTCTGCTTGAGGCACCCAATGTCCTTGCACCACCACTGCCCTCAGTTCACATGCACTTACTGGGTTCACCCTTGCTCCGCTGAGTCACACATTCCTGCTCGTTCACATATTCACTGTCCACTTAGGTTTTCCCGAACACAACCCCAGCCCTGGCCTGCAGCCAAAAGCTCTGTCTATTGGCACAACGACAATTTAATATGGCCGGGTGGAAGGAGTGCATACTTTATGTTATTGCCAATAATGGCCTGTCTTGTATTGCATTATCATTTTCACATGTCAGCATTTTATTTCTGTGAATAGAATGTTATCGAGTTAGAACACAATCAAATAAGCTTTTTTGTTTCCAAAAAAACCTCTCCTTTGATGTATATCTAATAAAACAAGGTACTCCAGTCAAAACTCTGCCTCTGAAATCTTGGATCATCTTATCACACAAGCCAAACATTGAATACGTAGGCTTTTACGACCAATATTATTATTATTAATGATTGATCTCATTAGCAGAAAAGCCAATGTGTACTGTGCACCTTGCTCCTAAGCACAACGAAAATGGGCGTGTTTCTTCAAATCACAACTTTTTTTATTTGGCTGTGCCGGGTGGAGGTGGGTAACAGCACACATTGGCATTTTCTGCACGCGATCTGACTATAAACATCAATCATGAGTCCAGCCCAAGCATCTAGTAATACAATTAATTCCTCAGGAAAGCAAGTAGTTTTATGGTTAACTTTTCGACTCAACATTATTAGCATTCAGCTAATCTCTTGTACGGATGCTATCCTGTTACCATACGATCCCAAGCACACTCCGTCCCTTCAACGTGAAAATGTAACGATGTAATGAAATATCTCACTCTCTGCGACACGGTGGTCATAGTCTTGAACAGAAGCCCAACCACGTATTTTTATGTTCCCACAAACACATTCTAGATTGAACATGACGTCTCTGTCCTCGGAAAATGCACACGCTGGTGCGATACTAGTTGCACTTCAACAGCACATAAGATAGGTCAAAGCTGTTTAACACGGTGAACATCAAGAATCGAGGCCAGGAGGTGCCAGATTGTACACTTTGGCAACCAAAGGACGGAACTTTCCCACGAGGATGACCACGGCTGAGATGGTGTGCAGGAGCGAGATGGATGGTAGCATTACGTATGTTGAACTTCTTTCGCACTCTACATAGCCAACCGTGATCATCGGAGGTGTGGGGGAAGGACAACAAACTAAGGAAGGATGACAAGGTTCAGCAGTTCTACTGCTGGATTATATTTTTTCCGCCTGAGGACGACCGCTTGTGTTGCGATCGAAACGTCGTGATTTAATTTATTTTATTTTTATACCTACGTGACTTTACCGAAAGAACCAAAGAGTATGATGACAAGGTAATTTACAGGGCCGTGAGGGATGGAAACGACATTGGAAGGGGTTCATACAGCAGTGGATAGAAAAAGACAGCTGATGATGACCATCACCATGACAATGGATTTCATGTACGGCAATTGCCATGGAACATCGATTAGAGTTCATAAAAATTGGTTTATCTAACACGTTTGCAGATAATACGTTCCATGTGATTATTGGTATGGACAATTTTGTATATATAAAAATAATATAGCATTGCACAATCAGTTTTACAGATTTTCCCCCCCATAATTTCCAGGAAAATTATTTCTCCGAAGTGACCTTTTGCAGATCTTTTCTGACCAGGGTTTTAATAACTTGTGCGAATGCATTCCGAACTCAGAGCACATATGTGTGTGTTAGGTTTGTTGTTATAATTAACGTCTGGCAGCCTCGGGGCCTTGTGTATGTGGGTTGTATCCTGGCAGAGTAATCACACACACATGCACACAGTGCAGTCCTTGTCAATCTATTTCCACGCATCCGCTTATAATTACAGAAATTTGTGTTATTGAATGGTGCAGCAATGTCAAATGTACATTTTGCAACTTCCAAAAAAAACACAGGAAATCTGTCTTGGGACATGTTTCCCAGAAGTTCATGCATTGCACGAAGTCGGACACTGTCTACTGTTTAATTCACATTAAACCCAGACAACGCGAAAAAAAGGACGTGTAAACAGATGGTGGTGGGTGCAGCGTTTAGCGCAATGCGATTTGAACTGCTGGGTGACCCGAGTTGAATTCCCAACCACGGCTAATATCGTTGGCGATTGACATCTGAACCAGTCCTGCCAACCTCGCCTTCACCAACCCTTCCTGACCAGCGTGGTCAAGTATGGTCAAGCAACCACCATGATGCACACGACATGTGGAGGCCTTCATCCAGAAGTGGAATGACAAAGGGCTGTAATCATAATGTTAATGGTGATTAAATTCACGTTTTGTCATCGTGACATCCTTTTCTTTGGAATATCTTTGGAATATCAGGGACAAGAAGAATTCATTGTTTTGTCACTCATTCAAATCCCTCTATTCTATGGCTTCTCTTATATGCTACAGTGGCTGATCACATCGTGTATAAGAGGAGTTGGATGGAGTGTCCTCGTCGCAAGTATGTGGAATTTCCACCACCGCCTCAGAGCTGTAAACACACGCCCTGTATACAAAGCTGCCAAACTTCACCCCCCACTCCCCCCTGATTGGTGGCCTTGAGCAAGTCATAAAAATGCCACATTCCCATGACAGGGTCAGTCGTATCCATGAAGACCAATGTTGACGTCCCACAATTGTACTTACTGTATTCGCCCTGGAGAGATGATGATGATGATGATGGCGTCGACTAACCGCCTTCTCTCAATAAAAAAATGCGAACTGAATCAGCGGCTTCCATAACACAAATATGACGCAAACATAGTTTGTGCTGAGAACATAATGACCACCGCAAGTATAATTATGTTTAATTGGCCAAAAAACAGTCCACCCCACGCTCAACACAAGCGTGGGGTGGAAATTCCACATTCCCGTGACGGCAGCAGGTCTATTCATAGGGCAACCACTGTTGACCTTCCCATTGAATAGACCTTGGCCCGGATTTAAACTCGCAACATTATTATTGTGAGCGTTTAAAATCAAACTATATCTTTGGCGAGGCTATTGTGTTGGCAGTTCTGCACAAGCACAGTTAACAAAATACTCAACACATTGCCGTAACTCTTAAGTTCTTGGCAACAACACTGCCCTTATAGGGGGAATACATATCATAAAAGACGAAGTTTCGGGCAAAGGCTTTTCTTGACTGATTGATTGTGAGACAAACGACTTGACCTCAATCAGAGGCACGATTGCAGAAGATAGTGGAATGAGATGAATGTTACATACAGACCAACGCCCCTGTGAGTACGTGTGGCCACGTGTTCCATGTAAACGTGGAACAATACAAACAACATCTGAACACATTCGTCAATAATACTGTGGCCTTAAAAGTAGTATCTATATGTAACGGGCGACGTTTCGGGCAATAGCCTTTCTTCATAGCACAATGATACAGCTGCATTGTTAGAATGCGCTGATGTCGCAGACATAACATCCATCGGTGATCAGAGTGGCTGTTGATGATGCTGCTGTTGGCGATGATTATGCTAATAATGGAGACGTTCATTCCCACGCTGCTGTTCGTATTTGCTGGTGCTTATGCTGAAGATGCAGTTGCTACTGCTGATGAATATTCTGTAAGCTATTGATGCAGTTACCGTTGCTGATGATGAATATGCTGCTGTTGATGCTGGTTGTTGTTGTCATCTCTCTGACCAGTCCATAACAATTAGTCCGAATGTTGCCAGATCTGCACAACGAAACCTCTAGACTGCGGAACACAACCATGAATATCTAGCGTGTCACTTCATATTGTATAACATACAGAAACAAAACAAAACACCGCACTGACGGACGTGAAGTTCACCGAACTGATCAGCATGGTTGAAATATCAAAACAAATGAGCAGGCAATATGTCACCTTCACATATCCGTCTCTCCACATCAAAAGTAAAGTATCTTTTACTCAACCCAGCTTCTGGGAGGGCATAATTTCAGCATAATCGTTTCAAGACAAGCAAGCTGTGGACCGGTTTTGCCACAATTACGTCTCATTAGCTGATTCACACGTCCTTGAATAAAAATGCTGGTGAACTGACGATCTTCTCTGAAAGGATCTCCCCCTTACGCTATGGGGTATGGTTGTTTCTTGACCATACTTTACCACGATGGTTAGTGCTATTTGTAAAGAGTGTCCAGGAATTTAAATCTAATTCACCGGGTTCACAGCGCTGTGTGACTAACCGCACCGCTTCAACACTTCTAAAATTGTGGATAACTCTTTAGCCAAATTTTCTCGTGATTATTGTTGTTCGACTTAGAGGTGAACTGAAACAATAGCAAATGGCGCGTCGTTCAACCTGTACGCCTGACAATTGGATTCGTATGGCTATTTCGGGTGATGGAGACCGAGTAAAACATGGAACGTTGGGCAAACTTTGTTGGTCCAACGGTTCCAACGTTGCCCAAAGGTTGGCTTGTTTACTGGGAGATCGCATATTTGTCAACGCCTTATCAGTGCCCTGCCTTATTACAGACCAATTCAGACCGTATTGGTCACCCCGTGCCCCTTATATATCTCAACGTTTATCCTATAAAGTCCCATCACAACTGAGAAACGCAAACAAATAGACACATTCTTTTTTGCCGTATTGAAGCGGCTGTACGCCGTATGGACATGAAAACTACATTTCCCTGTACAAGAATACGGGTAAACCGTGTGGATTGACAGGTGATCGTCATTATTTGACATGAATGTGTGGCTACCCAGTTCACTTGCAAATGAGATTCGCGTTGTTCTCTTGAGTTCGCACATTTGTTAAACAAAATTAACCTTGACTTGGAGGGCCTTGCGGCAAACATTTGGCCATATTATTAAGTGGCCTCACCCAAACATAACAATTATGAATAATAACATAGGCGATGAAAACCTGCGTGTTAAGGGTGTGAACAAACCTTGAATTAAAAATAAAAACAACTAAACACGAATTTTTTGCGTCAATCCCCATCTTCAAAACATAAATCTCTGTCACAATCAACAATCTATTCTAATTTCTAATGTGCCGATTGTTACTGGCCGCTTGGCGTTCTGGAGGCCCTTCGTGTTTGTGTCGTGCTTGGCAGCTGTGTTCAAAGCACAAACATCAAAATAATCCATACTCTTAGGTTTTTTTCGGTAAAGTCACGTAGGTAAAAAATAAATAATACAAATTATAGAAATAAAAATTGTTGAAATAAGTATTCATATATTTATAAAAAATAATAGGAATAATTATTTTAATTTCTATTATTATTTCTATTATTTTTATAATTTATTTTTACCTACGTAAAAATAAATAATCAGTCACGAAAGCTTGAAATCTAGAATCAAAATGATCCATCGTCTCTCTCTGCGCAAATTGTAACATTTTCCGACAATCGAGGCTTGTCACAGATGCGGAGGTTTAAACCTCTAAAGTCTGGACGGCGGTGAGCGTGAATCGCGCGCCGCCCGCAATCACGAACCGAGTTGCATCACCGAACGCCAATGCACAGCCCTGATGCAACCGGGTCTCGCGTTACACCACCAGAGCCCACACCACCCACACACACTCAACCACGTCGCCCCTCCCCGCCTGCTATCCCACCCATGATACTCATAGTTTCTTTCGGTAAAGTCACGTAGGTAAAAAATATAATAATAATAAATAATAAATGGAAATAACTACATTAACTAAATCCACCCATGATGCCAGACGAGGTGGAATAACCTCGAGACTAAGGGGGGAGGGGGGAGGGGGCCGACAAACCTGCTTCTGTGGAGCCTCGTGGTGGCTCTTTAAAGACAGCTTCGTGATGGTGTTCACGCGCGTTGCGACTCGTGAAATAATTGGGGAGTTTTTGTTTTTTTGTACCGAATTCTCACAAGAAATTGTTATTCTTTGTTACGTTGGTTGCTGAATCCTGACACCGCATGTGGCTTTTACGGAGAGGTTAGTTTTGTGCTGTGAAGAAGAGCCCTAGCGCGAAACGTCGTTCATTATATATTTATATTTTAAGGCCACACACAGTGCTATTGTTGACGAGTGCGTTTAATGTTTGTTGTTTTTGTTCTTGAATCACTGACAATGCAATATCGCCAAATGATGAATTGCCTGGGCACAAACAGCACACACGTGAAGTGTTGGGGACTCCCAACTCGTCAAAGAGGTCTGGTCAGTGTGAAATACCCTCAAGAGTGGCTCCACAGCTACTTCTAGTGCAGTCCATTAAGGCAACAATTACATTTACCTTATTAATATTCTTTATACAAAAGTATCAAATGTCGCGTCCTTAAACAATGTCTGGTATGGACTATGCCAAACAAAAGTGTAATAGGATCGCTTCTGGGGCCATACTATTGGTATTTCAAGTGTGATCATATTTGTTCAAATACGTGGGAAAGAGCTTCATGGCTCATCGGATTCCTCCAGTCGAAACAAAGATTTTGATTTATATCATAGACATGCTTTTATGCACACCATTGATAAACGACATACATTCAAGACCAATACATCCCGTACATTTACACATTTTCTTCGCAAACAATGTACTACATTAAATAGTGTCGTTATTGGCACAGTATGTACAGTACTATTAATAAAGGACCATTGCCCGTAACGTCGGATCGTGGTTTGTTTTAAAGGCCCACAGTGTTATCGACGAACGTGTGTGCCTATAGCAGCTGAGCAAATAACATATTTGTATCGAAGTGAAAGAAAGCTTTAAAAAAAACAACGTAATACCTTTAAATCTCTGAGAAACCCTTTAGAGATTGACTCCATCCTATAACTGTGTGCACTGCAGACTAAGCCGCAGCTCACAAGCGCAGAGGGAATCCCTCTGATCTGACACCGCCGTTGATGTTGGTCGGCCACACGAACGAGCCAATGGGAATCGTGGAGAGAGGAGGGAGTGGGACTCCCTCCTCTCTCCCCAATTCCCATTGGCTGTGATTCCCGGTGGGCGGTGCTTCACCACTATATAAGCCACACGTGCGTTCTTGAGGTCCACATGATCGGGGGCGGAGGCGGTAACTGGAGCCGTAGGGCTGGGATAGCCCATCCGCAGTCGCGATATCAACTGCACCAGTGGTCGCAAAATGATTGGAGAGGTTCCCAGCTCGCTGTGGCTCTTTGGCTACGGCTCGCTCGTGTGGCGGCCAGGGTTCGCCTACAGCGCCGTGCGGGTGGGCTTCGTGCGTGGCTACAGCCGGCGTTTTTGGCAGGGTGACTGCGAACATCGTGGAACTCCGCAGCAGGTGTGACTCTCACCGGCACCGCGTCTCACATTGAGTTTGAATGTGGCCGCTTCTCACACTGATACTGCTGCGGCATGGAGCTCTCGGACACCGAGTTTCCGTTCAAATGTGTGGGGTTTTTTCACACTCGGAAATTTTTTTCTGTTTACTGGTATATCCCATTTCGTCTGTGGGGGGGGGGGGGTCTGCATTGCTGATCTTTCTCCACTCGTTGCTGTCCTGAGCCGTGTTCTTCACGTCCACCCCACACTCCATCATTCTGGTTTAAACCACCTCTATCTAGATCTAATTGACACCGCTAATAAAAAAAACATGTTTATGTTGTGTAAATCCACTGATGTTTTGTGCTGTGATGTATCTATTGTTGTCATGTTGCCTTTATAAGCCGAGGTGCCTATGTATTGGATTAATATAATTATTTGTAGCTTATTTCTCTGTTCTCAATTGCATCCTAAATGCATTCATTCGGGAAACAAGGCACGGGTGCGAATTCTTATCCTGGTTGCAAGTTGGATAAATGCTTATGAAGGATGTATACATTTCAATTTCTAAACAATTACTCAATTGGCTCTTTCCCAGAGACAACGTAAGCTAGAAACCTGCTCTATGATACTTGCTATGATCATACAACAAACGGTTGAATAGTCCGTGGATGAGCCAGCTCTCAAATTGGTAGCATTTGAAGGGAGGTTCAAACTTTGACTGGCACTGTTATGTTTGTTGCTAGTTGAGGTTGAATGTATGAGGTGATTATTTCAGCCCGTAGGGGTCTTTTCCAATGAGCTTGTTCGGCTCATGACAATGTTTTGAAAAGTTAGCATTGATTAAAATAAATTATTTTCATAATGTAACTCCTGAACAGAATATTCACACATTTTACAAGACATGTAGGATCCAGTGAATTATACAAGTGAGAAGTTTTTACACATACATAATCAAGCCTTATTCAATTGAAGCTGCCTGCGGGGCTGAGCTTTGGAAAATATTTTCCTTCTGCCCCCACCACTAATGGGAGCGGGGGTGGGGTCCAGAGTGTTGGAGTGGCCTACATTTTTGTAGAGAAATTAAGCCATTGTATAATTACAGGTAATTTTTATACATCACTAATCGTCTATTTATATTTGTTGTTGTTTTGCAGCCTGGCCGAGTTGTTACGCTCATCGAAGACAAAGATGTAAGTTGTGATTTTTTTGTCATGAAGTCAAATCAGCTTTTGTAGACATTTCACATTCACAAATGGGGTTTAATTCGCAACACGCAACTGGGCTGTTCTTACATCTTAGCAGTGGCCCTTCAAAGAGTCATTGCATAAACATCTATTTTGGCATTCAGATGACAGCGTTGATGAGTGTTTATTTCCCACGTAGTGATACTCATTTATTCCACCACCACCGGGATGATGGGCTGAGTTGATCTCTAAAGCCACCCGTGATAACACCACCAATTCCTGCGCTCGGATAACCAGGTAATTGAACCAATTTTTAGCAGGAATACAACGATCCTTGCATCTGCCACTGGAACATGGAATTTCCACGAGAGCATCCGACCCACTAAGTAGAGATGCGACAAGTATGGGACATACACACACAAACATAGTTACTTGTATCCAAATGCACCAGTCACATAGAACACAACACACGGTGTTGATTTTGTTAGAAGGAAACACCGCAGTTCAATGCCAACGACAACCAAGAATAGAACGTCCTGTGCTATGAATGAATGCCTGTCGAATGATAACTCCCATCAGTGAAATTCCCTGCCCACGCATCATGACTAGAAAGCACTCCCCATCTCGTGTAGCGGTGTATTTTTTTATGGTCACCAGGCAAGCATAACATGTAGTGCGTTCAGGGCAATTCTGCAAACATGTTGCGTCAGTTATGGAAAAAAATACGTAGGTTGTTTTGAAAAACTATTGTTGGTGTTCCCATTAATGGCTTGAGCGTTTTGTTACAATTGTTTCCTCAAATAATCCATTCTGATGTCACACGTTTGTGAAATTACCCCCACAGTTAGTGTTATTTAAGCTGATACAATCTCCAAACTGGTACTGCTACATTTCTCGGTACCTGGATTTTTTGTTATTGTAGCGTATGAGTAGGAATATATACATTTTAAAGCCATCAACATCTCCTTGCTCAACTGAGGAATTTTGTGTAGCGCTCGTCTCCGTTGGTGGCCCTGAACCCACGGCGGAAATTACACATTCTCATGGCAGGCACCAGTCTCTCCATAGATCATTGATGACTTGCCACAAAGCGATACGCGCATTGGCAAGCCTGAGGGGATGATGTGAACTCCAAACCCTCTGATTAAAAAGACTATTTTCAGTGAACAACTTGATAAAATATATACATATAATCTATGTTTCTGAACAATATGGATACGTCTTTTTCCAATCTGAAATTAATTTATAATTTACAACCCTTTACTTATCTACTGGTGTTTGGCCATACTTGACGTTTGCCATTTGGTTGGTAAAGCTTGTGACCAGGACCAGTTCAGATATAACGACAGTGCTCACTGATGTTATGCATGGCTGAGAAGGGAACTCGGGTTCACCAGGTTCACAGTACAGTAAGCTATGAACTGAACCACCGCCCCACCCCATTCAGTTTTATCATCTTATTATTGCACATTTTCAAAGGTGTGAACACTCCTTTAAAAGGGCTTTGAAAACCTTCAGACTTAATGAGGCATTGTTGTGTAAATATTGAACTGTATTTAACTGTGACCAAATTACCCAGCATGCACCCAATCTAATCAGATCTTGGAAGGTACACAAACTTGAGCCTGGTATCTCTTGAATGGGTGACCATTATGCACAAACAGGTTGTGTAGGGAGGGTGGTGTTATTACTATACGTCAGGGGTGGGGAACCTTTTTTCTGCCAAGGGCCATTTGGATATTTATAACATCATTCGCGGGCCATACAAAATTATCAACTTAATAATTAGCCTGTTATATTTGGTCAAACATTGAATTAACTCGCCCCTAATGTGATGGTTGGAACTGCTTCTCTTTGGTGAGGCATGTGATGTTAGCTGGTATTGATGATGTTGCTGCTACTCGCAACTGCTTTTCCAGGTTTGCTCCCAGATTTATTGAATTTGGAGTCCTGCCTGCGGTTGCCTTGGCAGGGCCACACCAAATGATTTTGCGGGCCTTATACAGCCCGCAGGCCGGACATTCTCCACCCCTGCTATATACGTCTTTGCTTCCACATCTATTCTCCCCACCTTAACTAATCTACACTGATACACACGGTGCGGGGAGGCCCTCAATCCAGCACAGCAGTGAGTTGATAGAGGGGTTGTACATTTGAACCTTATGGTGGTACCCCAACTCTCGCATAATGTCCGTGATGCAGTAATTGTTAGTCTGTTGATGGTCAGCGATGCAGCAATCGACTCATCTCGACGAGCTGTACACGATGCACTATTCAAAGTAGAATTTTTCGATAACGGTTTTTTTATGCTGTTTGGCATTTCGACATCGGAGTAGCACTTTCGGATTGATTGGTACCCCAGTCGTGGAGTTAAGTTCACCCCTGGAAATAATAGTGTCCCAGAAATAAAATATTTAATTGCCTCGGCCATTTTGTATTATTTGGTACCGTGGGGTACCGCCATAAGGATCATTTGCACTTTAATGTAACCGCACCTCTTCTTGTATCACGCAGGCGTGCACGTGGGGTGTCGCATTCGAGGTGCGGAGCCACGAGATCGCACCCGCCCTCGCCCACCTGGCCGTGCGCGAGCAGGAGCTAGGCGGTTACGACACACGCTTCGTGGACTTCGTGACCGAGGAGGGCGATGCGGTGACCGCACTGGTGTACATCGCCACGCCGCACAATCGTCAATTCGTGGGCCCCGCGAGCCCCCAGGCCATTGGCGCTGTGGTGGCCGGCTGCTCGGGCCACGCCGGCCACAATGTTGAGTACGTCTTGAGGCTTGCGCAGGCCATGCGCCAGCTGTGCCCTCGCGTGCGGGACCATCACCTGGAGGAGGTGGAGGTGGCGACGCTTCAGGCGCTGTTCACCCGGCATGTCTTGCTGTCGGTGCCAGCGAGCGTGAGCTACCCCACGGACTTGTTTGCAGTGCTCAGAGATTTTCTCAACTCCAACAAAGGACTGGACTGCATCAAGACGTCTTTGGAGACGTTCCGAACTTTCTTGCAGGGCATGCACTTTACTCAAACAACGGACTCCAAAGCATGATGTTCCCAGTGTGTATTGACAACTCCTTCAGTGCTGTCCATTTGAGCAAGTGGCTCTCACCGGCATGCGTCATAGTAGTAGCATAAAATATTAAGCTCATGTTTACTGTAATATTTGAGTAAGAGCATGTATTTCATTAAAATCGGAAGGCCACAAGTTCGAATAACAGTCAAGGGTTGGCAACAGTGGTTTTCCTATGGATAAACTAGTCCCTGCCACAGTAAAGTGGAATCTTCACTCCTGGCTCAGGACCGCTACCTGAGATGAGTGTCACCCCAAATGCATGCTTGAGAATGGGGACAAACTTGATGTTACATTTCATTTTAATATTCAGGTGATGAGTGTCCAATGCCTCACTGTCCAGACCACTGTTACATATTGTGCTGTAGAAAGTCTTAACGGTAATATTAGCAAGCTGGCCTTGCTGTTCATTTCGAAGCATTTAGTTAGCATTAAGTGATGCATGATTGGTTCATTTCGTACGTGGAGTTGAAGCTAGTGTAGTAACTCTGAGAAAAACGGTTGTGGAAATATTTCTTAAGTTATGTTGTGGTGTTTTTTTAACTTGTTCCTCAAATGTGTTGCACTATGATGTGTGTGGTGGCGGTTTGTACTATGATGAACGATCCTATGGTGTGCGAACGGGAAATGCCTTACTGCCGTGGTCAGTATTTAGTGTTTTGCATGATTGGTGTCTTCAGCTGTCCATGTCATAATAAAAACACGGTAAGGTTAAAATCTACTCTTGAATTTATTAAAACAGCTTGGTAACATTTCAGCTCCACATCCATATACTGTAATTTGGTAAAGTCATTCTGTGATTTTTTTAAGTGAATTTTTTTTTTGCTGTGGTAAATGTGGAATCCATCTGTTCCATCAGTACGGGATCGTGTTTCCCCCTTGCACGTGAGGGTTTTCCGTGGATGCTCCGGTTTCCTCTCGCATGTAATACCACCATATATAGAGGATTGCGGAGCTTGGGCAATTCCTGGCACCGGCTCAGTGCGTGGTTGCCTTCCCGCTCGCTCGTATGTGGTCAATTGCACCTCTCGCAACGAGAGTGAGCGAATACTGTAGGCGTTACAAGTTGAAATTATAATGTACATGTCCAGCCCCGTGTCAGTCCATGGCTGGATGAGGGTCCCCCAACAGGGGATATATATGACCATACCACTCTTATGAGTGCTGGTTGGTTAATATTGAAAGCATAGATGCGGGAGCATATAATTCGAGTAAAACAATATATTGAGCTTTGCTGCGCTGCTCTTTTGTGACCACCACGTAACCCACCACACGCCTGATATGAATGGGTGGTTGCCCATCCCAGTACTAGCCAGGCTAAAGCCATACTTGGCTTCTAAGACCGGACGAGAAGGAGGGCGTTTCAGATTAATTGGTCACAGGTGCTACAGGATTAAAGTGTATAAAGGGGCTGTAAAGGCCTGAGAGGGAAGTAAGTGAAGATAGACATTAAGCTGCATGTTGAAACGTTGAGAAAGCCAACAAAAAACTCAGACAAATAATGGGGGGGGGGGGGGACACGCATTGCAAAAAACCCACTGACGCAAAAATGACCTGGCAAATTGTGCAAATGCACAATCCATACGATACCACGACCATATACTTGAGGAAATTTTGAAAGAAAAAAAATGCGTTTCTGCGTGAATTGGATCACGTGTCGTACACTCCAGAATAAAAAAAACACATTAAGTATCAATTTGAGGAAAGAGTACAGTAACCCCTCTCGATCCGCAAGTGTTACATTCTTTATAACGCTCGCGAATGCAAAAACCTTGTTCCAATGGGAAAAAATGGGGTCACGTTCCTGGTACGAGTGAACATGGGGGGGGGGGGCCAAATGGTAATTTTTTTTATAACAATGACGACAATAAATATATAATACATTATAAATAACTTTTTTATTACCTTTGATGATTTCACAACGATGGATGTGGTGGTGGTGGTAATGGTGAGGAATTCAGTGGGATGATGACTCAAGAGAGGCAGGGGTTTGGTAACAACGTACAGTTATCATTTTAGCACTCTGGGTAGCACTAGCTGCAACACTTTCCTTAATTGCATGCGCGTTCTTTTTAATGGGCCTTACAGTCGACTCTCATAAAGTAAACATACACAATAGCGAGTTCAGAGCGGGATTACTGCGAGACTGAGGACTCGGCGGGCAGACATTTTCAAGTATAAAATTCTGTCGGTGGTCTGTACACTCGGGAATACTGGAGTCCGGCGGATCACACACGGAATTATTATTCATTTAGTAACTCGCAAATTTGCGAAACTAACGAATACAGAACACTCGCATAGCGAGGGTTTACTGCTCACCAATTCTACCAATGGCTCAGGACCATGCTTGAAAACGAGCAATACCCAATACTAAATTTAGCAGGCAGATGCTAATCATCTACAAGTCCAATATCATTAACATTACTTCGCAGGTGGTGCAAGTACCAGTGTAGCATGGTTGACATGGGCTCTGGTGCAAGGAATTAAATCGGAGCCCCCTTTACAATATCCCCCCTCTTATTAGCCTGGCCACTGGGCCCCTCTTGTCTGTGGCCACTGGTGCAGTTGCACTGCCTGCACACTTGATAGCTATGCCATTGGGTACATGTCTATGATCCAGCACTTTGGAGGCAGGGTTGGCTGTGATGAACAAATGAACCGTGCTATGAGATGGAAGAACAGAAAGTAGGTTTATGACCCATCTGAGTAGACCTTTAAGTATTACCCCCTTCATATGCATGCTGGGTTTTTCCCAAGTACCCCAGTTTGCTCTCATGTTCAAACATCTCAAAAAGCAATGGGACAAACATCCAAATGCACAACCCTAAACTTAAATCACTCAGAATGAAATCTCTTTGCTGATGACACTGTCATGCTAGTGTAATAAGATATTGACATCTACTGGTTGGAAAAGGGAAGCACGGGTACAGGCACCACTATAAACATCCAATCCCCAAAGGGAGAGGTATCTGGGCCAAAGGTGAAGGGTAGGGCCGGCCGAGAAACTCCGAGGACGGCTAGAAAGTTCCATGAGAGAGCGTGGCCGGAGGCGGGGCCGAGCCACGCCTGCGGAAATATAAGCAGAGGCGGAGGAGGACTCGGAGTCGGTGTGGGGAGTCTTGGGTCCGGACTGCGTCGCTGCTCGCTGTCATCTCTCTCCGTCGTTCGGTCACGTGGCGGATCTCCTGCGGAGCTCCACCGCCCTCCCTGGCACGCCGTCAGCCAGCGGTGAGACCGGGAGCGGACGATAAACCGGGTGTGTAGTCTTTGCTGATGACACTGTGTGTAGTCTGTAGAACGGAATAGCTAAGTGTGTACTTGGAGAATCCGATACCGTTGGGCTGCGCTGTGCCCATACATGGAATAAAGAAGAGTACCCTCGGCACGACGTGTCGCGGAAATCGCTCATTACACTAGTTTGGGGTAAATCTCCAAACGAAATCAAACAATCTCCAGCAGGATTTTGACTTAATTCAACCTTACCTTTCCTATACTTTGCACTCCTATAGTTTTTTCTATTGTTGTAACTTTCTAACCCCACACCTTGTAACTGGGGTCCCGGGAACCTGGCTACAAGGTGGCGCGAGGTGGTTAACCGCCTCGACCTGCTCCTCGTGACCATCGGCCGGCTGGTCGTGCAGCTCTCCGCGTCTGCGCCTGCCATCCAGGGGACGGTGAGTGGACGTGGACCGCTGGAGCTGCCTCCTACAGCGTGGGTGCCCACTTCGGAGGCCACGCAGTTGCAGGCCACCATTTCGAGGAAGGAGGGCACGGTGGGGCCGGCGGGTGCCATTTGGCATGGGCCGAGGGACTCACTGGAGCTGCCGCTTGCAGCGGCGGTTCCTGCGGCGGAGACGGCGTGGTTGCCGGGTGCCATTTTGCCCGTGGAGGGCATGGCGTGGCCGGTGGGCGCCATTGGGAGTGGGATGCGAGACGACGCAAAGGAGGTGCTGCGTCCAGCAGCGCTGCAAGGTGCTGCGTGCCGACCATGGAGCCTGCCTCCGGTTTGGGAGTTCGTGGCGGCAGGAGGCGATTGTACGGCGTTCCTTCATTGCTTTGAAGCAGCTTGGGTGTCCGTCGGGTAGATGGAAGAGTAGGTCATGCGGGCCCTACCGACAGCCCTCGCCAGGGAGGGGCTCTTTAGGCCGTTTTTTGTGTTCCTCAAAGCCCGCAAGAAGCACAGGATCCTGCCCAAGGCGGGGGGACCGGCATCAAGGACTCGGTTCACTTGAGCATTGTCCGGTAAAGCGGACTCTCCCTTGCACTGTTTATTGTGGAAAGATAGCATGTTAAAGGGTAATGGGCGCTGAGAAGGGGTTTGTATGGTGCTGTATCGTTTGTGTTGTTGATGGTTGTTGTGTTCGTTTTTTTTCCCAGCACTACGCGCCGAGTGTCACGGCGGTTATGTTGTCGGTTCGCGGGGGGCGCCATGGTTCTGCTGTGTGCCTGCGCACACGCCGACTTGCTCGGGTGGAGCAGTTGTTGGTTCGTGGGGAGTGTCGCGACTGTAGTTTTGGTTGATTGTAGGTTTTTTGGGTGTATTTGATGTTCCTCGGTTGTGGGTGTTACTCCGCCTGTCCACCCAGTTGCGTTGCTGTGCATCAGCCGGGACAGCTGTTTTGTTTAAACAAGGGGGGGTGATGTAGTGTAATAGCGCCAGCTGTGGTGGACAGATAGTACACACACTGGTGAGGGTGTGCATGGTGTGTTGGCAGAGAGGAGGAACTAGGGTAAGGGTCACAGAAGACCCCATCTGGAGGCCCCTGGAACTTGCTCGTGGGTTCGAGAAGGATTGTGCGGTCAGGGCAGAGCCAAGCCGTGCTGGTAGCATAAAAGGAGCCAAGAGCGGGAGCTTGAGGCTGCCGGTTCTGGGAATGGACTCGTCTCGTCATTGCTGACGTCTCGTCGCTATCATCAGTAAATGTCTCCTCTAGATATTCTGCTACGAAGGATAGTAGTTGGCAATTTCAGTCAGCGCCATCAATGTTAGACGGCTAGTGTTGTATACAGGAAAGGCTAAGCTACTGTGGAGAGTGTGCAGCCGAGACCGTGAAAGTTGTAAATAAAGAAAGTGCCTGCTAGAAACTCTGTCTCTGAATCGTTGACACAACACATACATAACCCACCCCAACTGGACGTCTGTGAAAAAGAGCCTCATCAGATTACTCCAGTCTAAATACAGATTCTGATTTTGAAAAAGTCTTGAAATCCAGTTAAGTTATTCTAAGTGTCATCTTTATTATAATTAAGTTGGTAAGATCACTTATACCGAGAGAGAAGGGGGCTTGGAGTGGTGTTGACATACATAATGACACAGCCACCATCCATCTGAGCCCCTAGCATGCTCTCTGATATCATCGCCTCTGCCGTTCCATCTCAATACCCGCAGGAATGTTACAGCATCTAAAGAATCTCATCCTTCATCGTGCTGTTGTGCAGTTACTATTAGATGAGAAATTTATGATCTGCGTGTAAATTAAGCCAATCTGACTGGGTATTGCTTTAATTAGAACCGTTGACTATAAAGTTTGTAAGTTTCAACCCCGGTCAGGGTCAACCCAGCCCATCATCACCCTTCCAGAGTTGATCAAATAACTGCCACTTTTGTGGGAGGTATTGGATTGTGTAATTTCCACCAATTATTTTGAATTGGCAAATGAGCACCACCCAACGTTAATCTAAAAATTGTGAATGTTGTACGTTTAAGTCAAGGGCACTGGTTGATTCAGCCCATCATCCTGTTGGGCTTTAAAAATGCATATCACTTTGTGAAGTCAGTGGTTTTACGGATGTCAAGTAAAGAGTTAGGACAGAAAATAGAACATGTAGTCTTTCACGACCAATATGATTCATAATTACAGTTGATCATCGATTATCTGCCACACGATTATCCGGCTTCCAACATTATACTACGGTCCCGGGCCGATCCAGCGAATTCGAGATTTGAAGCTTTCGTGACTGCAAGGATTCATACTCTTAGTTCTTTCGGTAAAGTCACGTAGGTAAAAAATGAAATAAAAATGTATAAAAATAAAATAAAAATCACGACGTTTCGGAGGCAACACAAGTCTCCGTCATCAGGTGGGACCGTCACAGCCAGATTTTCTGCATCAAGTGAGGCAGGGATTCAAGATGCAAGCCTTTAAATACAAGTTGAGGGGGGGGGGGGGGCTTATCAGAATGTGGTAGCCAATGAATAGAACGTATCGGGAGGGGGGGGGGGCTAAAAGAAGGCACGAAGTGCTCGTAGGCGTCGGCGACGTGGACGTGTTTGTGCGCAAGTAACTATTTTTGCACATGTGTAATGCGAGCAAGGACAGGGTGCTTGCCGGCCTCCGCGCCGCTCACACGCGCCGGGGTAGTGAGAGCGTGTGGGAGGGGCCACTGCTCACCTCGCTCCAATGGGAGCGGGGTGAACGGGGGGGGGGGCGGAGGCAGAGGCAGGATGGAAGGTGTAGTTGGGTCACGTGGGAGAGGGGGATATAAGGAGAGAGCCGGAAGGAGAAAGGGGAGAGTGAACCACGAAGGGATCCACGCAGGAGGGTGGAAGGAGCCGTGGCGCCATTGCCACGTGGTCGGGAAGTGATAGGCGCCCACGGGAAAGGAAGCGTGCGTGGGGTGCGGCCAGAGAGGGGAGCGTGCGGGATTGCACGGACGGAGAAAGAGACAGGGGAGCGTGTGCGGAGTACCCGAAGGGCGGTGTGGCCGGGCCGGGTGAGGGAGAGCACACGGAAGGGTGACGGTGACGGCGTGGCGAGAGCCACAGGGGAGCGTGCGCGGGGCGCACGGATGCACGGAAGGCGAGGTTGGAGCGAGGACCAGCGGGTGCGTGGAAGAACCCAATAAAGGACACGGAGAACGACGAAGTGTGAAGGAGTCCTTTATTACACATGCTAACGTATTGGACGAGGAGGGGGGGGGGGGCTAAAAGAGAGTACGGGGTGCAAGTGTACGTGGACATGTATATGTACAAGCACCTGTTGATACACATGATAGAAAAGAACGAAAATGCCCATGTTTATACCAGTGTTGGCTGACAATAGAGTACTGTTAAACACTGGGGATGTTAACACTCGGTAAAGTAAAATAGTGCCTGGCCAGTGAATTAAGACATGTACATCGGGCCCTCAGGATGAACGGATATTCTGAACGCACCATCCGCCAAGCTGTTTCTCCCACCATACAGAAACAACCAATTGAAACTCCGATCAAAACTATCACGTTGCCATACATAGCAGGCGTGACCAAAAAGATCTACAAAATTCTAAACAAACATATAATCCAAGTCCGATTCAGTACAGTACATAAAATCCGTGATCTAATTCCATCTGTGAAGGATGTCATCCCTGACTTGCAATACCCTGGAGTCTATAAACTGAGTTGCAGCTGTGGTGACTATTACATTGCGGAAACGAAACGTCATGTCTCTGATCGTGTCCGCGAGCACAAGTCGGATTTGAAACACGGCAAAATTGAGCCTTCCGCCGTTGCCGATCATTGCTACAACGCGGTGGGCTCTCATGATATTGTTTATTCCGAGACTAAGGTGCTCTGCAAACCCTCTGGCTACCATCAAAGGTTTGTATACGAAGCCATTCAGATATACAAACACCGACATAATTTCAACCGTGATGATGGGTACAAACTTTGAAATCATTGGAAAGATGTTATTAACCATCTAAAAAAGATTTAACTACACATTTTTGGACCATCTTATCTGACAGGCACTATTTTACTTTACCGAGTGTTAACATCCCCAGTGTTTAACAGTACTCTCTTTATTGTCAGCCAACACTCGTATAAACATGGGCATTTTCGTTCTTTTCTATCATGTGTATCAACAGGTGCTTGTACATATACATGTCCACGTACACTTGCACCCCGTACTCTCTTTTAGCCCCCCCTCCTCGTCCAATACGTTAGCATGTGCAACAATAGTTACTTGCGCACAAACACGTCGCCGACGCCTACGAGCACTTCGTGCCTTCTTTTAGCCCCCCCCCCCTCCCAATACGTTCCATTCATTGGCTACCACATTCTGATAAGCTCCCCCCTCCTCTCCTCCCTCCTCAACTTGTATTTAAGGGCTTGCATCTTGAATCCCTGCCTCACTTGATGCAGCAAATCTGGCTGTGACGGTCCCACCTGATGGCGGAGACTTGTGTTGCCTCCGAAACGTCGTGATTTTTATTTTATTTTTAGTAATTTTAATTAATTTTTTTACCTACGTGACTTTACCGAAAGAACTAAGAGTACGATCCAGCGAAATTGCTTCAAAGGCTGTACCAATCCGGCGATCGACACCATGTGCATGTATGGGGGACGCGGGCCCCCAGCTCCCCCCCTGGAGGAAGGCTGATCTCGGGAGGACTGCGGGCTCCGGGCTCCTTGCTCGTGTGAGAGCCGCTGCTGCTTGACTCCTCGTTCTCGGTGAGAGGGCTGCCACTCTCCGGCTCCTCTTCTCGCGACGCGGCCCCTCGGGTCCTCGGCTCCTGTTTGGGGGGCATGCTTCGGGGCTGGCGCTTGGCTGCCTGGAATTAATTCCCCGCTCTTTACTCACACTCCTCCCAACGTTAGTAGGAGACCCTCGGCCCACCACAGCTCTCACACGTATACGCGCAGCCACTCAAACGCGACGTCTCCGCTCTCAGGACCGCGCGCACCAATCACACGCACGGAACGGGGGGTCAGGGGTTGGAGGGCAATGGCGTCGCTCGCACACGCGCTACCGCTGTGGGTGGGTAATGGAGATCGTTTAAAGGGCTGTGGATGGGCGGGTATTCGGGATGGGTCTCAGAACGACGCACCAATCGCACGCGCGGAGCGGAGGATCAGGGGTCAGAGGGCCGAGACGTCACTCGTTCACGTGTAGCCGATTGGGTTTTTTTTATTGAAGATGATTAAAGGGCTGTGGGGACGGGTATTCGGGATGGGTGTTAGCCCGCACGCAGCGAAACCACTGCTGAGCTTCTTGGGGAATTCATTGCACTCGAGGATCTTCTTAATTTGTGATCCGATGAAGACACCGGCTTTGACCTTTGCCTCAGACAGCTTAGGGAAGAAATCTTGAAGGTACTTGAAAGCTGCCGACTCCTTATCTACACCTCTGAAAATTTGTTTCATAAGGCCTCATTTGATGTGAAGTGGTGGCATCAGCACCTTCCGGGGGTCCACCAGTGTCTCCCACTTGACGTTCCTCCCCACAGAGAACTCGGTCCGCTGTGGTCAGTCCCGCCTGTGGTAGTGCGCCTTGGTGTCCCTGCTGTAACAAAGGCAAAGATAGCAGGGAAACTTGGTAAATCCGCCTTGGAGATTCATCATACTTCAAGGCATTCAGCAAGGTCTTGATGCTGTTGTAATCCTCTTTGAGGTGCACCGAGTGAGCCAGGGGAAGAGACGGATACTTGTTACCATTATGGAGCATCACGGCTTTGAGGCTCCTGGATGAGTGTGGCACATTAGGAATGGATCACTCTTTTAATTATATCCTTGTGCAGCAAG
>CM025636.2:10973261-10984340 GCA_014621495.2 Entosphenus tridentatus
AATACTGTTTAGTCTATAACCATGCCCATGTACCCAGAGTATGACTACTTGCAATGCTATTGAGAATAGAACACATGTAAAGTAGTAAGCTGTACAATGGTGAGATACAGTACGTATACTGTACACATACAGTACATATAATGGGTGTAATATACCGATATAAGTGGATGGTATAGATAGACATACAGCTTAGGATTAAAGTAATAGTCGAATAGTGATGTGCAAATGTGATTGTCAAAGACAAGGATGGTTTATAAGTAGTAGAATTGGGTTTAAGAGAAAGGGTTAATGAATAACCGCACGTGTAAACCAGCCACATGGTTAATGGCGATTCGAGAGCAAGGCTGGTTGTAACACACGTGTTGTTGCATTTTACAGAGTGACGGTGCTGTTCTCCACAAGATTAATATTAACCACAATAAATAAATGTGCTTGCCCTCGATTTGGAGCACCTGCCCACGTCCTTCATTTTGAGTGTGCAACACTTACCATTGTATGCCTTCTAAAGGAATCACATTCTGATTAACTGTGATTAAGCGATCTGTTCTAGAACACATTCCTGCGGAGGGAGCTGATAGGAACGTTGGGTTACTCGGTCAATGGCCAGGGTCAACGGCGGCGTGGCGTATTCCACAAATATGCCCGACTGTGAGGGCGGGCAAAGCCGGCGTGAGTAGGTTAAACATTGAGTTTTATAAGGGCACCACGGGGTGACCAGCCCTTCCCCACCCAGCCCCACCCCTCCCACCCCCCACCCGGCCCCACCCTCCCCACCCAGCCCCTCCCCACCCTCCCCACCCAGCCCCTCCCCACCCTCCCCACCCAGCCCCTCCCTCCCCACTCAGCCCCTCCCTGCACGACGTACACAATAATCTCCTGTGGGCTGGTGTAACCAGGAGGTTCCCAGCAGTATTAACAAAATCTATTGTTATCGAATTACAATAACCCCCCGCTCTGCTCTCTACACCTGATTGGCTCACAGTGACGACGACGTCATCATCTCGCTCTATTTAAGACCAGAAGCAGGTAGCGCTCTTCACAAGTCTGCAAAAGTCGTCAGATGGTGACTGATTGGCACGTTTCGGTTACGTGACAAAACTGGCGAATTGGCTGCGTCAGTTGGTGGTGGCGGGTTAACAACACATACTTACGCGATCTAACTCGCAACTACCTTTATTATCAGTGATGTAAATGACTTGGAGTCGTGGCTACGAATAGACTCCGTTGTCGCTGGCTTCGTAGTGCGCTTATCACTGCGCCACCGGTCCAGCCCAATGTGTGTGCAGCATGTACATACGGTGGGGAGCGGTGTTGAGGTTAGAGCGTTGCACTATTTTCCCGGCGTACCGAGTTCGATTCTTGCTCGCGGCCAACACAGGTGACGATTAAATGAACCGGTCCTGGGCCTCCCCCCTAGGTCGACTCGGCCTCAAATGAGTACCTGGTGCGGTGTGTAAATAGCGCCACTGGGGAGACAAAGGCGGTCGGGCGTGGTTGCTGGCCACCCACTCCTTCGTGTTGCCACAGTGACGACCTTCAGAGGTGTTACTCGCTAACAGCACTTGCCTCAACAATGTTAAAGCTACACGGGGGATCTTTGCATAGTGTCATACTATTTTAACAAAGCATCGCTAGATGCGGTAGTGTTTAGGGAAAGCTGCGTAATAGAAAATAAAAGCGTAGGAAACGAGGAACTGCAATCTTGTCGCGCGGTGAAATTACTCGCAACTATTTACAAATACAGTTACTTTTATTGCAGTTAGTGTTGCTGCCGCGTTGGCAGTGGTTGCACGAACACAACAAAAAACTCGAGGCATTCGTGAATAGCACCGTACTCATGATATGAACAATATACAAATATGCTCGGGTTTAGGCAATGGCCCCTTCGTGATGGTACAGAACTGTATTTTTGTAACGTAACAATGGGAATTCACGGTCAAAATCGATTTGGGGATACATTGTGGATATTTGAGTTTATTTTGTGACCCCCAAAGGAGCGCGGACGTGACCATAATATGTGCTAAACTTCACACAGAAGAAACACGTGTGGTAATGAGGAATGTTCTCAATAAAGGAACATGCAAATCTGATTTCACGCTCGAGTGAAAACACCCAAACTTGTACAAGGGAGCCTGGAGTTGGGAGGAACCAGTTGATCCAGCATGGGGAGCAGGTGCATTGATTATAATTTTCCGAACAGGGACTTTGGCACGCATTTGAGGGTTTCTTTGAACAAAGGGAAATTAAAGGCAATGGTAATTATGTCGTATGGGCATGCTTTTCCAATTGAATGGGAAAAGTTGAGTGAGCATGTGTTTTTTTTTATTTGTGCAGGCGTGCTGCTCCGATTAAGAAAAGACAAAGGAAGCATGTGGCAATTTAATTAACTCGAAGGCCACTAACACCCCGCCACCCCCTTCAGTCTGTATGTAAAAAGCCAGGTAGAATAGGTAGAAGAAGCAGCATGATATTGGGTCACAAGCAGTCGCTGCTGTCCATGTGTGCAGGAGATAGCGGATTCTTGTGATGCCGCAGCGGCGAAGCTGCTCTGCGGGCGCCCCTGTGATGCCGCAGCAGGGGAGGTCACCTGGCCGACAGGTTTTCACCCAGGAGCCCTCTCATGGGGATAATCTTCACGGTTTCCTGCGGCCAGGGAATTGGGCGATCTCCCCTGATGCTAACTCGCACCGCGGCGCCGTGACTTGGGTTGTAATTACACGGTCATGATGGGGCTGCCCAGCCACCGCGGGTAGAAAACACACACGACACACACGGGCCAGCAGGCAGGTGGGGGGGGCGGAGCCACGAACGGCGGGAAAACAGGGCCGGCCCTCCGATTGGTAGACAAATGTGCTTGTGCACCAATGCCGCAGCCCCGGGGTTGTCCCTTTGAAGTAAGTAACAATGAAAGGCAAGAGAAGGTAGAGAGCAGGCAGTCGTGTTCTTCTCAAGTCAGTCGACTCTCCAGACCAGCAACTTAAACGTCCGTGTGACGAGTCGAAGTGCTGTGAGGACGGGCCCACCGGAGCGTCGAACCGTGAGTACGAGAGAGAGGGAGATAGTGAATAGCATAGGAACCCCTTGAGAGGGTAATTCGAAGTAAGCCGGGCGAATTGGGTTTATATTGTCGAGAGACAGAGTGATTTCTTCGCCGATTTCAGCTCCGAGCCACGTAGAGGGTAATCTCAGTCACACGGGGAATAAAACCATTAGTAATCAATAAACCGGTTCGTGTGTTTTCTGCGAAGTGTGGAGAGAGTGGTAATGTGGTGTGTGTATGGGCGTACGTAAAGAGCGTGTGCGTATTCAGTGATAAAACAACCACGCGTCGGGGCCGTTGTTTGTGCGCGAGGGCGTATTTACCCACGTGTTTGCGCTCGCCCATGCGTGTTCACTCGGGGCTTAACACGCATATGTAGAGGCCGCTGGCCCCCAGGTCCCCTCCCTGCGGGGGGCCGGCCAGAGGGGGCCCACCGTCTCCAGATCCCTCACTCGCGTGAGAGCTGCTGCTGCTGTGCTCCTCGCTCGCGGGAGAAGGGCTGCCGCTCGCCGGCTCCCCTCCCTGCGCCGCACCCCTGCGAGTCCGCGAATCCTGCCTGTGAGGCATAGCTCAGGGCTGGCACACGGCCGCCTGAAATCACCGTCACTTCTCAGTCAATCAAACGCGACGTCTTCGCTCACATAACCCCGCGCACCAATCACACGCGCTGAACGGGGGGGGTCAGAGGTCGGAGGGCAGTGACGTCGTTCGTACACGCGCGGCCGCCGTGGGCGGATAATAGCGCTCGTTTAAAGGGCCGTGGGGCGGGTGTTCGCGGTGGGTGTGAGCCCGCACGCAGCACGGGTGTCCGCAGCTACAGAACGAAGCATGCACCCGCGGAAGCACCGACCACACACGTTACGGCGAGTGCACAAACACCATCACGTACTTTCCTCGCGCTCGGAAAAATCACACGAGGCTGTTTATCGATCGCTAACGATTTATTTCCGGAGCGTCTGCGAGTTACTCTCACCGAATCAGTTTGGAATCAGCACCCAGTAGGGTGCTCTTCTCCCGCAGGGCCGCTTCCACCGCTGCTGGGTCCGCCTCAGCTACTCGTCATCCAGGCCTGGGAAGGCGCAGCCGACGTCCTCTTGGATCCGCCCGATCGGGGCAGGGTGGTCCGTCGGGTCCCGAGTTGTGGGCTCCGCGATCGCCGGGCGGTCCACTGAGTCCCCGGCTCCCTCTGTGGGGGTCTCTGTGGCGCATACCGCACTCTCTCTCACCGGGGGGGGGGGGGGTCAGTTTCCGCGGCTTCCCAGGGGTCCGTTGCCTGCCGGCAGCGTCCCCCCATGAAGCACGGGCAGGCCTCCTCCGCCCTTGTCTCGGCGCACATCGCGGACGCCTTATCGAGGCGACCCGGGTCACGCAATAGTTCAGCTCGGCCCCGCTCAGGGTCCGGCTGGCGTACGTGATAACCCGCTCTGTCCCATCCTGCACCTGCGACAACACCGCGCCCAGCCCGCTGCTGCAGGAGTCGGTTTCCAAAATAAAATCGGTGGTGAAATCGGGGAAAGCCAGGGTGGGGGTGTGGGTGAGGTGGTTCTTAGGGGAAGTTGAGGGGGCATGCAATCTCGCTGAAGCTCTTTACAAATCGACGATAATAGGTAGCGAGCCCCAAGAATGATCTGATCTCCGTCAGATTCCTTGGCCGTGGCCAATCCACTACGGCGCGTACCTTCTCCGGATCGGTGCACACCCCTGCCTCGCTGACATGGTGTCCGAGGTACCCCACCTCGCGCTGTGCAATATAACATGTGGCATGAGCTTAACATGGGCCGCTCGCAGTCGCTGGAACACCTCCCATAACCTGGACCAGTGCTCAGACAGAGATCTACTGAACACTATCACATCATCCAGGTAAATCAGGCACTGTTCCCACTGTAAGCCCCGCATCACCAACTCCATCAGCTGCTGGAACATCGCGGGCGCGTTGGTGAGTCCGAATGGGAGTACTCAAAACTCGAATAGTCCTATCGGGGTGGTGAATGCGGTTTTTGGCCGATTCTCCTCCGCCATCTCCACCTGCCACTACCCGGACGCGAGATCGAGGGTGGAAAAATACCGCGCTCCGGCGAGGCTGTCAAAGGTGTCGTCGATGCGGGGTATGGGGAAGGCGTCGCCGAGGGTGACCGCGTTCAATTTGCGGTAATCGACGCAAAACCGGGTTGACCCATACTTTTTCGTTACTAGTACCACCAGGGCTGACCAGGGGCTCGCCGAGGGCTGGATTATGTTATCGCGGAGCATGTCCCTGACCGCCTCTTTGATCTGGGCTCGTTCGGGTGCGCCCACTCGGTATGCGGGGATTTTGATGGGTCGGGCTGCACTGGTGTCAATTTGGTGCTTAACGAGGTCTGTTCGACCCACGTCCGAGTCGTGTTCGCGGGAGTACGTCGGTGTACTCCCGCAGTAATCCGCGTAGCTGATCGGCCTCCCCCTTGGGTAAATCTGCCCAAGGTACGTGTAACACGTCAAGCAGGGGGACGACCTCGGCTTGGGGAGTCGGGCCGACTCGCCAGGCCAGGTCCTAGTTGTCCTCGGGGCGACCGGGGTCCTCAGCCCAGTGCAAACACCGAGTCGTCAGAGTGTCGCACGTGCAGGGGGGTGTACGGTGGCTATCGTGGTGCGCCGTCACAGTATTGCCGGGGTACTGTGGGGGTTAAACACCCGCATAAACAATCGGCCCCCATCTGCATTTACCAGCGTGGCTGACCCTACAACCCCGTACCATTTCACTAACTCCGGGTGAGGAGTTAGCATTGCCTCACCCGATGGTCAGTGCACGGGGTCAGTGGAGGGTGTTGCCACCGGCACCAGCATCTCGGTGAGCGGCCCGATGGTGACGGCCATCACCAGGGTAGCGGCCACAGGTGTGAAGAGGGGGCGATTCGGTTCTCGTCCCAAGAACAGAATCCGCTCCCCGCTGCCCTCCATGGTGGCGCATCGTTGGCGGGGCTACACGTTGAGCCCCAACTTTTCTAGGAGGTCGGTACCTGTAATACACTCGTGGCACAACACACTCGAGACTTAGAACTCCTGGGTGCACATCTGGCGTCCTATACGGACCTCCAGGGTGGCCCTCCCCAGTAGCCCCATCGCGGCTCCGCTCGCCATGTGCAGTGCGCGGTCCGGGGCCTGTAGGCGGTTCACGTCCACCCCGATCATGCTGCAGTGCGCCACGCTCACGAGCGAGGCCACCGCCCCCATGTCCAGCAGGATCCGGGTACGCTGCCCGTTGACCTGCCCTTCCACCCACGACGTGGCCCCCATGATTCCCGCCACCAGCTCCCGCAGCCAGTCGCCAGGAGTCACCGCGCCCTTGGGTGTTGTTGCTGGGGTCTGTGTAGAGGTTACTCGCTCGCCATTATTCTCATTATCGCCTATTTGTGTCGGGACCAAGTCGATTGCACCCCTAGTTGGTCCACTCTCTAGGGGGCGTTGGCGTTTAACCCTTGCGCATGCCTAGCACGGGCGATCTGAGGACAGTCTCTCACGAGATGTCCTCGACGGTCGCACATGTAGCACGCTCTGGGAAGGGTGGCGGCTCCATAGTGGGCTCCCTGCCAACTTCCTCTCCCCCCAGTACGCCGCTGCCCAGACTCTGCTTCTAGTCGGGCTACCCTTCCAGTTAACCCTCCTACTGTGGAGCGTAGCTCCCCCACCTCGGACTGGATGGTCTCAATGGAAGACTGTAATTTGGTTATGTGGCCGCGTACTTGGGTCACTTCCCCGCCCACTCGGGTCACCTTATCGTCCATCCCCCCGATGCCGGCCTGTATCCCGGCTACCCATCCCGGGGTTGTCTCGTGGGGTTTCTGGGGCTCCTTTGCCCGTCCCCTTATTGTGTTGGCGAGCTCCTCCTCATCCTCGTCTGGGAGCAGGCTCACGATGGTGCACTCCCGTCCCGACCCAGGGTATCAAAGGGGAGGCCTGCACTACCCACTTTGGACTTCCACCACGCGGTGTGAGCTAGATATCTGAGGAGTTTGTCTGTGGCTAGCGCGTCAATGACCTCTGTCGCGAACTCTGGACGGGCGATCCGGGTCAGCGTTCGCACGTCCTCGGCGTAGTCTCGAAAGTCCTCGCCGGGTTGGCGGCGGCGTGCCTCTAAGGCCGTTTTCACCCGTCTCACATTGCGAGTGCCGAAGCGTAGGTCTAGACGGTGCATTAACTCCTCTAGTTGGGTTTGCACGCTTTCGGGCAGCGCCTCTACGAAGTCAGCTGCCCGCCCATCCAGATTCATAGTGAGTTGCCGTAACGCCTGCGCGTTCGTCCAGCCATTAAGCTCCTTAGCCCCTGTGATGTTGCGGGAAAACGCTTTCCATGTAGGGGTCCCCTGGCCGGTGAACACATGCCTTACCTTTGCGTGGAGTAACGCGCTGCTCTCCCGTGAAGATGTGGGCGCCGATTAATTAATTGCTCCCGAACGGCTGCGACGGCCAATAAAACAATATTACGTAATTAAATTACGTGGTGCTGCTGGTGGTGGTCGCCGCGTGTGTGGAGCTGCGCTGCAAGGTGCGTGGGCACACACGTGCCGCGGTTGTTGCAGTTGTAGTGGTGGCGGTGATTGTGGTGGTGGTTATTGTGGGTAGTTGTACGGCCAGTGGGCTCGTGCTGCGCCGCGGCCGCGCATCCTCACACTGCTATTTTTAGCGCGTGCACGTGGAGGGCAAATAGGCGCGCGTGGCTGCATGTACCCGAGGGTGGGCAGTGGCGTGCACGGGCACGCGAGTGCCAGGAGCCTCACCCGAGCATTTGGGGGAGAATGCACGCGGGGAGTGTGGGTGAATGACCCGAGGTGGCCGGGAGCCAGCCAAGAGTTATGTTTCACAGAGGGGAAGCGGCAGCAGCGGGGAGAGGAGGAGGAAGGGGGAGAGGAATCAGGGGGCAGCAGCCATAACAAAAGACCCAAATAATATTCGCACAATAAGTTACTACGACCATTCCGTATGTGCCATGGTGTTAAAAATAACGAAGGAGTTTTTTTGTTATATTTGTTATTTTCTTTGAACCTATCTATGTGACTTTACCGAAAGGCCCAAGGAATATTAATTCCTGCAGTCACGAAAGCTTTAAGTCAGTATTTATTGTGCGAAGTAACGGGTGGAGGCCCCATGGTGTAGAGAGAGTACGTATGTAATCTCCACCACTGGCAGGTGTGTTATCACTTCTCGGCCTTTTGGCTAAGATCAAGTGTAGTATCTGTTCTTATCAGTTTAATATCTGATACGTACCACATTGTGGTACCTTATATTAAATCGATTTTTGGGACAGGGAAATGGAATAGGGGCTTGCTCCGTCCGCTCTGCGCATCAACCCGGTATTGCAGTTTCTCCGGGAATGGTGCACCTCCCTGCTGGGGGAGGGACATCAAACAAAAGTAGAGTATAAATCTTGATTTAAAGCTTTCGTGACTGCAGGGATTCATATTCTTGGTTCTTTCGGTAAAGTCACGTAGAAGGGAAATAATAAAATAAACATTTTTTTTATATTAATATTATTTTATTACCATTGGAACCTCATTTGCCAGAAGAAAAAATATAATTGTTTTTTTACCCTTTTATCTGGCAACAAAACTGACACCTCAAGGACAGTGCATACATTATCATAGTTATGTTTTTTTTTGCATTATGACTGCAGGTATTGTGGTCTATGCAAACATGACTCCTTGTAAAAAAAGGTGTCAGTTTTGTTGCCAGATAAAAGGGTAAAAAAAACAATTATCATGATTTAATTGTTTCCCTTCTACGTGACTTTACCGAAAAAAACAAGAATATAAAAGTAGAGTATGTTGGGTTTTGATAGCTCTGGTGCAGTTGCAAACCCCAAAAAAATCTAAAATCTATCAGACTCTCTTCACAGATATCTAGTCGGAGTGGGTCAAGAAGTAATGTCATATGCACGTTCACTCATATACAAACAGTTTGCTTTACCCTGTGTAATAAATGTCGTTGAGACAACTTCTAAATTTCAGTCTTCTTTAGGAAGTTCTGTCACTGCTCTCCCTATACTCGTTCCTCTTGCTCTATGGCTCCTTCACGCTGTTGGCAGACAGCGTGAGAGGGAGAGAGAGGGAGAGACTGCTTCGGCCCACCACGTGGCAGGCTCCAGACCACGGCATCAGCGTGGCTTCGCCTTCGTTCCTCCCAGTTCTGACCACGTGCTGTCCGTCTCCACCCCTTTTAATCCCTGGCCCATGTGGTGCCTCGCAGCCAATCCTCGGCCACCTCCCTGGAACCTTCCAGAGCCCATCCTCCAGCCCCAGGGCCACGCCCCTAACTTGCCTCCCCATTGGTTGCGGCTGAAGCCAGCAGAGCCAATCATCATCCAGGTGTAACCAATTAATCATCCAGGTGTAACCCATTTATCATCCCGGTGTATCCTCACATTACACCTGTACTGCTCTGTTTGTTACGTCTTCATAATGCAGTATTGCCCATAATTCTGTAATTTACCGATCTTAGTCTATCCTGCTTCATGTGCTATGTAGAAAGGCCATTGGCTGAAATTTTTTTTTACCTTTTAGGGATAGTGTTTGTTAACGAACGATATTTTTTCTATAGTTTTTTTTCATTCATATGTGCTGGTCGTACAATTTTTATTATTAAATTAGCATTTTCAGATTCAAATTCTCTGAATCAATTACACCTGCACCGAAGAACTTCCTCGTTTGTTGGCCAAAACAAACTCGGTTTAATTATTTCCCGGTGTGCCAAAGCCTTTTGCAGAAATTGAGATTTTGTCGCGGTTTCAAATATGAATGGCCGTGTGCGTGATTGATGCTTGTTTAATACAGGTAGGAACAATGTTCCACACTGCCCACCACGGATTATTTGTCTGTCTGACTGTCTGTCGTGCATATATATAATATAAACAGCAATTTGATTGGTGGAGACCTACTGCCGGGTCCGGAGAGAGGAGGTGCCTAAGGGAGGAGGGTCAGGGGAGGGGCCTAAGGAAGGGGGGAGTCAGGAGAGGGGCCTGAGGGGGTGGGGGGGGTCAGAAGAGGGGCCTGAGGGGGTGGGGGGGTCAGAAGAGGGGCCTAAGGGAAGGGGGGTCAGGGGAGGGGCCTAAGGATATGGGGGGTGGTCAGGGGAGGGGCCTAAGAAAGGGGGGTAAGGGGAGGGGCCTAAGCAAGGGGGAGGGGCCGATAGTTAAGGGGGCTGGCTACCTGGCTGGCTGCCTGGCTACCTCAAGTCAAGTTATCTTTTATACAGGTAGGAACAACAGTTCCACACTGCCCACCAGGGATTATTTGTCTGTTGTGCATGGCCCCGCCCCACCAGAGCCCTCCCATTGGCTTGGGGGCGCCAACCAATAGGAGCGGTGGGTTGGGGTTGGTCGAGGGGGGAGTTAGTGGTGGGGTGGGCGGGCACCGCTGCGACTCGGGCCAATGAGGAGACGGGCGATGTTTCATTCACAAAATGGAACTGTGGGAGGGTGGCTCCATTCATAAAATGAAAGCCTTGAAAATAAAAAAGCGGATCTTTTTGCCTCGTGTTTCTTTCAATATTCTCAGCCTTAAGGTGATTCAGTTGGGGGTGGGAGGGGTGGGGCTGGGTGGTGAGGAAGGGGCTGGGTGGGGAGGGAAAGGGTGGGGTGGAAAGGGGAAGGGCTGGGTGGGGGGTGGGAGGGGTGGGTGCTGGGTGGGGCTGGGTGGGGTGGGGCTGGTCATCCCGTATAAAACTCAACGTTTAACCTACACACTACACTATACACGACATGATACACGACACTTATACAGATAGAGACAACAGCTTCCATACTGCCCACCAGGGTTTATTTGTCTGTCTGTCGTGCACGAATGTGCTGTCCAACCAAGTTCCTACCTGCCCATTCCGAAGGAACGTGTTATTCCATATCTCTTAACACCATGGCACATGCGGAATGGTCGTGATAACTTATCGTGCGCATATTCTTTGGTAAAGTCACCTAAAGTATTTTTTTGTTATTTTCTTTGAACCTATCTATGTGATTTACTGAAAGACCCAAATAATATTTGCACAATAAGTTACCACGACCATTCCACATGT
>CM025636.2:10992638-11014344 GCA_014621495.2 Entosphenus tridentatus
CCCCCCTCACATGGTCTCGGGCGAGGTGGAGAGGTACTCCTCAGCCCGCCGGTGCGCCTCCAGCGCCTTCATCGTGTACACGTCCTGGGGTAGCTCCGACTTGCGGCGCAGAAGAACCTTCTTCACCTCGGGCTTGGGCTGCTGCACGCACTGCGGATGGCGGCGAGAGGAGGGAGGAGGTGCGCACGGGAGGAGCAACGTTGAAATTGCCGCGACGCTGCTCGAGGTGCTCTCCGTCGTCGGCGACGCCAGAAATAAAATCATCACCAACGTTGTCATCGCCGTGACGAGCGCGGCCGTGAGTGTTACGTGCGTCGCTACGTTTCTGCGGTATTGCCAGCATCGTTGGTGTCACCATCAACCACGTCATACATAGAGTCATCAACACAATCATCATCAGCAGCAGCATGATTTTCATGTGCGTTACCTTACTACAGTATCAGCCAGCCACTATTACCAGAAATGCCATAGCCATCGCCGCCATAAGCATCAATTTACTTTACAACAGTGCTTCAATTGTCGGCATGCGCACGTGTGGGTTCACGTGTATAAACATCACCGTTACACATGCGTACACGCGGAGCCTTTGAGCTAATGGTCTGCAAGCACTCGGCACACGGACAGCAGATGAGGACAACTGCTTCAGCGAGTTTGTAAATCCACTTCAAAGGCTCTCATCGTGGCCAAATTCTTAACATCCACGGAGCAAGAACTCACACCGCCATCATCGTTAAGCATTTTATCTGTCGACTTGCAATCTGAACATTCAGGCTGGCCTGCCTGTGCTCAGTCCTGCATTGTGTAAGCAGCTCACAGATCCTCTGGCAGGCAAAGTTGCCTTGATTGTGACACGTAGCCTACATGCCCAACCACCGCATGCCCAGGCAGCTGTTATTTTCCAATAACAACGCTTTCACGTGGCCTCACAGTGCACCTGGCCTGCCACAAGTGTTCTAGTGACTTGACCGTCACTCAGTGTTGAAGATGGGTGGTTGTTGTTGTGTGTATGTACAATCTTCTGGGAGGCAGTAGTGTAGTGGTTGTAGCACACTGTGCTACGGACCCGACTACTTAAGCTGAATGCTCACAGGCAACATCAATGATGAATACCTAAATCGGTTCTGGGCCTCCCTGAAGATGACTTCATAATCAAACGAGTACCTTGTGCAGGTTGTAAACTTCGGCTGTGTGTGATGCCAGCTACCCCATTCCCTTGTGCACCGTCCCTGGCCCCAACAGACTGAGGGCTAAATGGGGGATCTTTGTCGAACTTGTGCGTGCGTGCGAGTTAGTGCATGCGAGTCCATTCATGCGAGTCTGTGCGCACCTGCATGGCCTCAGTCTCCATCGACTTCTTGAGCTGGATGATGTCCTCGGCGGAGGGCGTGTCCGTCTCCATGGAGACCACGGCGCCGTTCAGGTCCTGCTGCAGGCGCGTCTGGTACTGAACGAGCGGTCGCCGCGGCAACCAGAGGAATAGGGCGGGAGAGTTCGTCAGCGAGCGAAGAGAGTTCGAATCGTAGCAAGATTAGAGGTGGTCGGGCAGCTCAAGCGGCTAACGCTGCATCCGAGCAGATCCTGGGTTCCACCCGGGGAAGGCGCCCGCGGCTAAACCGCGTTCTCAGGTCCAGAGGAGTTGGTGGTCTCAGCCCGGTCACCAATTAACCGCCGCATTCCACTTGGTCTTTAAAATGTTGTTTCGTTTGATCTTCTTGCAGTCGGCTATCTTTGTGGGGGGCACGCAAAAGTGAGGCACCAACCGGGGTGAGTGAGAAGTCGACTGAAGTGACGTCAGTCGCAGTTCTGCGATGTCGTTTGCTGGGGGCTGTCCCCGACACGGCGTGATGTCACGCCGCTGGCTACGAGAGTTTAACGTGGAAATGCCTTCGTCTTGCGACGCGATGCCAAGGGCATGAATGGAATGTTTGAATAAAGTTGGCGGGTTACCTTTGTAGCTGGAGTGGGACCTTTGCATCTAGCATGCCACCTGCCTAGTTAATGTGTTGCTTGTGTAAGCCTTGCTTTAATCCTCACTCCCGTGCCTGAACATAGCTAGGCTAGCATGTTACCCATGTCACTAAAACGAATACTCATTTAAATTTGTAACAGGTTGCACAGTATTTGCTCACTCTTAAAGACAGAACGACTCAGAGGAACGGGGAAGAACAGGCCAATTGGGAAGGGTAGCCAGCTAGTGAGCTAGTATGAACAACTGCTTAAGCTATGCAGTCCTCTATATATTAAGATGTTTTTTCCCCGACTATGTGGAAGGAAATCGGAGTACCCTGAAAGAATAGGCTCGTGCGTGGCGAAACACCGTCCCATACAGACGGAACAGGCGTAGAGTCCACATATTGCTGTACCGCCTTCAGCGCCGACCACCACTGCCCGGCGAGTGTGTTCGACCTCACCTGTGGGTTTGTCTTTGCCAGAGACTCAATCTTTGTCCACGCCTCATCGCGGTCTTTTAACTTTAGTTTTTCCCTGTGAAAAGACGACGGCTGAAACCACACATCTCACACACACACACACACACGAGGCTGCACGCAAACCCCACCTGGCGCCACGGACATTACTCAACCAGGTGGCGGCAGCAACACGAGATTCGTTATTGCTGTGAGACGCACGCACGAACGCTCAGGGATATCACAAGCTGGAGCGACAAATGCTGCTCATCAGTTAATATCTCCCTGATAAAGCGAGCAATGCGGTGGCACTCATCTTTGAAGGAGGCCCCGAGGCAGGGCTGCAAATTCCACATTATCATGGTGGGGCACAGTCTCCGTGAAGGACGATCCCTGGCGATTTCCTCACTTGGCTGTGCTCATTTCATCGATCCCGAAAGGATAATGTGCCGAGTGTCAGCCCCTTGACGAGGATTTGACCTCGCAACCTTCCGATTATAGAATTATTTTGATGATGCTGCTGCTGCGGTGGTAGCGGTGCACAAGCACAAATAACACAAAAAATCTGAACATTTGTCAATAACACTGTGGCCTTAAAATGAAAAAGATAAATAAATTGATGACAGTTTGGGCAACGGTCCCACTTCATAGCACATGTTGTGCTGTGAAGGGCCACTACCCTATAGTCACTGATTAGAAATTTTTCCTTATCAGGCCACGGTGTTTTATTGGCGAATGTGTTGTTGTTTGTTGATGCAGCATGCGAAGCACCGAGTCGTCGCGACTCGCACACACGAGTGGACGCACACACACACAGGAGTTGCTTACTGCTGCCTCTCTGCCTTGTATTGCTGTGTACAGTCGTCAAAGAGCTTCTGGTTCATCTCCATGAAGAGCTTCAGTGCGTTATAGATGAGCCCGTGAATGGTCCTGCAGCGCAGGGAGCATAGGTCACGCAACAATTTGAGTGTGTGGGAGGGTAACGGTGCGTGTGCGGGTAAAGTGGGCGAGCGAGTGACTGGGTGGAAGACCGAGTGGGTGGAGGGGTAAATGGGCGAGTGTCAACGAGGTTAGTGGACGAGTGTACGAGCGAGTGGCTGGTGGGTGTGCGTGCAGTAGGTGGGCAAGCGAGTTGCAGAGTCAGTGGGAAAATGCGTGCATGGTTGGGTAAGGGAGTGAGTGAATGGGTGAGTGAATAAGTCGGTGAGTGTGTAGTTGGATGAGTGAGCAAGCGGGTTGCTGGGAGGTGGACGAGTGCTGTAATCAGCGTAAGTGCTCGATTCATACTGCCGATTGATTCATTGGGAGGTAGAGACGCTAGGAGCGTGTTCTATTCACAGCATTTGTTCATTTGCATTACCTACAATTCACCGAGGATTACTTTAATTTTAAACGTGTAAGTTGTAGAAATTAAATTAATAACTTACTGAGCAAGGCATCTCATTAACACCCGCATATAAATTAGCATTTAATCCAATTTATACTCCCTAAGAGTGGTCTCAACGAGACAGGATCTCATCAGCGCAGTGCAGTCCCTTGAACCAATGCTATAAAGTAACTTAAGCTGTTGTTGACAGCCTTGAACCATGGCGGGCCACCAAAAAGTATCGTTTATCAGAGTAGGGGTTGTTGTTAACAAAATAATAAGCGATGAGGGTAAACAGGTAAATTACCGTCAAAGTGAAATGCGCTCATCTGATTTACGGTCTTAAGCCAGTGGCGGAATGTCCACGTTCCTATAACAGGTCCATATTCTTACGACAACCATTCAGGACTTTCAACAGAGGTGAGCCCATGTTATTGACCCGATGTGAACGATAGGCGAAGAGTCAGGGGCGGCAACCTGTGGCTCCGGAGCCACACGCGGCCTCTCAAGCACCGCTTCGTGACCGTTACTTATTAAGAACCCAGTGTGGCTCTTGAGCTTTTTTTTTTTTACCGAATTTGAAAAAAAAATTGCTCTTCTTGTTATTTTGGTTGCTGACCCCCTGGATTAAGTCAACCCCCTCAAGCCAGATTGGAACTCGTGAGTCGGGGGCTCCGAGCAGACGAGCGCATGGACACCCCCCCTCCCCCCATGGGTGGTGGCAGCAGCGGCGGCAGACTCTGCCTCACTTGTTCCAGTGGCTCTTGGAGTTGCGGTAGAGCGACGGGAACATGACGGGCAGGATCTTGGCGGCGTTGTCGCTCACGAGGCTCATGATGTACTCGTTGTTCCAGTAGTAGAGAGCGCGCTCCGCCACCTGCGCCAGCCCAGCACCACACTCGGCCGCTCATTCAGTTTCTCCACGAAGAACACTTCCCAATATTTTAGACTAAACTTTCAACAATTTTTTTATTTTACCAGGTAAGGCTGACTGAGCTATATAGCTTTTTTTCAGAAGCGACCTGGCTTTCACAAATGAAAGCTCAACGAAGTGGCTTATCACGTGGAAATGTATAGCAGCCAAATACTCTCAACGTATGTTTCTAAATGTAGAGGGAAAAACCGAAAGGACCCGGAGATAAATCCACACCACCATGGGGAGAACACGCAAACTCCAAATATACAGGCGGCAGGGTCAGGATCGAAACTACAACCTCCTACATACCAGGCCACCATGGTGCCCCAACTTAAAGTATTTGACACCCGCATCGCCTGCACGTGTCCGTGACACGCTATCAGACAGAGACCGACCCACGCACCCCCCGTACTGCCAGCAAGTCGCCTCACTCCACTAAACGGTGGTGACGTCACCACCACGCCTGTGCCAAACTGAGTATACTTTGAGGCCATCACGTGAAGTATAACAGGCTCGCTGGCGGGTGACAAAAGAGACCCAGGTGGAACGGGTTGACCGAGATGACTGGAAGATTCACATGCACACAAATGAAGCAAAGATCCCCCACCATATACAGCTTCTGTTTTAGACTGTTGAGGCAAGTGATGTTCGTGACCACCTATAAAAGGCTGGCACAGCACGAGGAGGTTGGTGGCCAACACCACGTCCGGCAACCTTCGTCTCCCAAGTGATGTTGACACACCACACCGGGTACTAGTTTAAAGGGCGAGTCGATGTTGTCCATGAACGGACATCGAACTTGGGTCGCCAGGTTCGTAGAGCAGTGCGCTAACCACTGTGCCACTTACAAATACTCACACAAAGACATACAGATTACACACGCGTCCACCCGCACACACCCATGCATACACACACACACTCACAAAAATCGCCATTCGCTACTAAGTGGCGGTGACATCACCATGGCGCTTGTACCAGGTCTGTGCGTACTTTAAGGCCACGTGAGGTGTCGAAGGCCCGCTAGCAGGAGGTTACGGGACAAACCGAGGTGCCATGGGTTGAATGACTTAGATGACTGGCAGATGCACCACCGGTGCCCCCTACTGTGCCAACCTGCTGTGTTTTAGAAAACTGGCGCTCCGCTCGTTGTTTTGAGCGTCGCTCTTCAGCCCTCCGCTGATGTTGGAGGGAGACTGCCTCCAACTGCCCAGTAGCGTCCTTCACGAGCCTCCTCTACAGAGGCCGATCTTAACACCACTGGTACCAGTCATCGATCAGCAAGTCCACACACCCACGCACACCCACGCATGCACACGCACACACACCCATGCACGCACACCCACACACCCATGCACGCACACCCACACACACAAGCCCAAGCCTGCTCACCTGGAAGTGGGGGCTGGACACGCACTTGGCGAGCTGCCTGAAGAGCGGCTCCATCACCTTGACGAACTCGGCCGGCTCGATGACGTCGAGAATCTCCTCGAGCTCGTTGAGAAACATCACCTCCTTGGGGCTGTGGGTCTTGGGCCAGAACTTCATGAGCGCCATCACCACCTCGCAGACGCACGCGCGCACACACACACGCAACCGCGCGGTCACGCACACGGCGAGCACACACGACTAGCGAGAGGACGAGAGAGAGAGGGGGAGATACGGGAAAGGAGAAGGGATATTACAAATGGGTGAGTGGAGAGTTGGGAAGTCAGAGGTGGAGAGAAACAGAAAGGGTAGAATTCGGGAGAGGTAGACAAAAATGAAGAGAGGGAGAGGCAGGAGCAGAGAGACAGAAAGGGGTGGAGAGGCAGAAACATCAGAGATATGCAGATAGAGAATGACAGACCCAGAGATGGGAGGACAGAGAGAAAAAGGGGCGGAGGAGAGACTGAGAAACCTGAGATTTACGGACCATAACAACCTTACGGTGAACAGTGACCCTACCGTTGCCACTACTCTGAACGCTCTCGTCTCCCTGAAGACTTCCTCCCACCTGCCCTCCCCCTCCACGAGCGGACATCACTGGTTGAAGTCGACGAGTAATGGAAGAAATCTGGTATAGAAATGAACTACCTAGTGTGGAAGGCTCAGGCTCTTCAGCGTGGCTTTGTGAACATTTGTATTGCTGCCCTAATTGCTGATGCTGCTGTAAACCTCAAATCTCTGTCCAGCACTGCTAAGTTCCCTCCTGTGTCCAAAGATTCCAGCAGGGCTCCCGTCAAATCATCTCCTATCCCTCCGAAAAGTGAAGAAATTTAGGAATGCTGCTCATTGTTTCACCATCCACCCCACCTACCCTCGATATCTCCCAGCCAGTCGCCACGAGTAACATCGCACCCACCGTCTCTCTCATCTACAAATCGTCTTCCCCCCTTGACGCTCCGCTTGTCGAGCTCATCCCTCGCAGAGCACCCACGCCTAACCCGCACATCACCAGGAGTCGTCTATGTCTCCCTCCACTTCAGTAACGTTCCCCAGGCCCTCAAGCCTGCTGCCGCTGCTACTCCCACGTGGAGAGATGGGAAGAGAGAGGCGCATTCCTATGTCTGCTCTCCATTGGTCTCCCTGAAGCAGTACGATCAGGTTTCTAGAATCGTCCTTCCACGTGATGATGATAAAAAATATGATGTTGAAAATTAAGATGTCACCTTAATGATGATGGTGATGATGATGATGTACTCACTGGTTCTGTGAGGGTACTGTCTTTCTCCAGGAACTGCACAACACAGTACGCCAGCTGGAGGGACAGCACAAAGAAGCCGGGTCGTTAAGCCACGCAGCTTTAATCCGCACTCCCATTTAACGTAAACAGCTTGAGACAAACGTTCCACCTTGCCCATGCATGTTACAGCGATGTCCCAGATCGTGACTTCTCCAGCCCCTTTTTAACACCCACCAAAGCAACTTCCCCTTGCCATGGTGACCTCACGCTTTCACATATGACGCCCAGTATATGCAGTGCATGTGAAGAGGCGCCACGGTGGTGAGATGTTAACTGCCTTGCCTGGGATACAGGAGGATGCGGTTAGATCCCGACCCTGACGCCTGCTGTATATTTGGAGTTTGCATGTTCTCTCCATGGTGGCATGGATTTTTCTCTGGGTCCTCCGTTTTTCCCCTCCACATCTAGAAGCATGCGCTTTGAGTATTTGGCTGCGATACATTTCCACATGATAAGCCACTTCGTGGAGCTACTGTTTGTGTGGCCAGGTCGTTTCTCAACAAGAGCTACATAGCCAAGTGGGCCTTACCTGGTAAAATATAGTTTAGTCATAGTTTAGTAGAATAGAGTCGCTGTGTATGCCGCAGCTGCAGCTGTATTCCCATGCCTGCGCGTGTTAAGGCTCGTAACTGTGTTGTTGTGTGTGTTAAAACATCCGTTTGCCTCTGTGGAAAACATTGGGGTTTTTGGATCACACAGATTGTTGGTGTGGGGGGTGAAGATAATCAGAGGGTGAGGAATGCAGAGCTAGAGGCGATGCTCGCTCACCCGGGAGAGACTGCAGCTGAGAAATGTTCACCTCGGGGGTCACAAAACAATGATCCCCCGTATAGCCTTAACATCCTGTTGGGGTAAGTGCTGTTATGAAGGCTGGCACGGAACACGAGGGGGTGGGTGGCCAGGACCACGCCCACCCACTTATGTCTCCCCAGTGGCGATGTTTCCACATCGCACCAAGCACTCATTTGAGGCTGAGTCGACCAAGGAGAGGCCCAGGACCGGTTCAGACATTCGTCACTGGTGTTGGCCACAAGTGGGAATCGAACTCGGGTTGCCGGGTACGTAGTGCAGCGCGTTAACCGCTGTACTACCGCTGCACTACCACGAACACACATTGAGGAGACAGTCGCCGCTCACCTGGGGGTGATAGACGCTCAGGGACTTCACCTTGTGCAGGGGCAGCAGCACCTTGAGCAGGAACACCTTGTGCTCCTCCTTGAGCGGCAGCGCAAAGCCGTTGATGATGCTGCTCACACACAAGACATAACGGGTGACGAGAGCCACTTGTTACCTTTGTCAACTGAATAAACTTTGGTTCAAGCCGAACCTAGTCGGATATATTTCATGAAAATAATGTAATTTACGATTGTGAAAGAAAGTGGCAAATGTATGATATTGGGTGTAGGGTGGGGGGGATGGTAAGGCCCATTGAGCTATAGAGCTCATTTACAGAAGCGACCTGGCCACAAATTATATCTCAACAAAGTTGCATATCGTGTGGAAATGTATAGCAGCCAAAGCCTCTAAACGCGTGGTGATGTTGATTCGAAATGCGGAGGAAAAAACTGGAGGACCTGGAGAAAGATTGACGCCACCACGGGGAGAGAGACACGCAAACTCCAAATATACAAGTGTCATGGTCGAGGCTGAACCCATGACCTCCTGTATACCAGGCGAGGCATTTAATATCTTGCCACTGGGCTGAGTGCGCTCAATGTCATCAGACCTCAGAAACCACATGGGGTTGAGCCTGGCTAGTACTTTGATAGGACACTGTCTGGAATACCAGGTGTTGTAGGGTTGGGCCGAGTGGTGGCCAGGATACAGCCAAGGGATTGAGTCTGTGTGGAGCTTCCAGTGTTGCCTCCTCACTTGGATATATAAATGCGTTATTATTATAATTATTATAATTTAAACACATTAAGTGTTCTTGCTCTGCGGGGTCTGTACGGGACGTCTGGCAAAAACATTACCAAGCTGCAGCGTCTACAACATTCTCTGGCACGTGTCGTGACGGGTACTGCAAGTTACGACCGTGTCGTCCGCTCAGTGCTCGCCGAGCTGCATTGGCTACCGGTTGCCGAATGAACACATTTGAATGTCGCACTCATTACACACAAAGTGCTTGCCACAAATTAACCACAACACCTTGCCGATCTCGCCAAGGAGCATAAACAATCACGTGAATCCCGGTCATCCCCGCAGCGGGTTTTGGCTGGCCATCCAACAAAGACTGTCACCGCATCGCACGCTTTCAGATGCACTTCTGCGGCTGTCTGGAACACTCTTCCTTCCAATAGTAGAAAGCCAATGGAGCTATGCACTCTTAAATCCAGATGGAAAACATTTTTTTTATAATTGTTTTGTGTGTTTAGTCTGTTGTCCTTCCCCGCACCTCCGATTAGCACAGTTGGCTACGTACGGTGCGAAAGAAGTTCAACATCTATACAGTACATGCACGGGAATTATCAGAGTTATTTACATGCCTCTGGATTCCCCCGTTGCTTCGACGGATAACTGTTCAGGTCTTGTTGGCTTGAATTTTGTTTTTGTATTGTTTGACGGCTACTCGCGCCGGAAACGAGGACTCCGATGCCACACTTACAAATGCGGTTACAGATCTTGCGAGTGCAGCTGCCGGAGGGAGGGCTGAAAGCACCAGCCCTACGCCGTGCTTTTTCCACAGCGTCACAGCACCGGTCTTTCCACCCGGGTCTGTCCCCAGTGCAACGAGTGCCCACGTTTGAGCGTCTTATCCCGCATGCTTGGAGGTTACAGTCTTCAATTACAAATTACGTGTGTACTGTTTATATTACTATCCACGTGGTGCACGTCACACTGTACAGCGTCTTAAAATGCAGTCACATAAATACAGGCAGACCTCGCTTAGCACACTTCGATGCGTTCCTGGGGAAGTGAACGCTAAACGAGTCGGTGCTAAAAGAGGTCATTATACCATTGCATATATGGGGATGCGTTCCCGACAGCGTTAATTCTTTGATACGAGCAACATAAGGGCTTCATTGGGTTACCGGGAACAGAGCAAATAATAATATAGATGCCAAATATTATTTCATTAAAAATAATCTTTATTTTAAGCTTTAGCGACTGCAGGAATCCATACTCTTTGGTTCTTTCGGTAAAGTCACGTAGGTAGAAAAATAAAATAAAAAATAATATATCACGACGTTTCGATCGCAACACAAGCGGTCGTCCTCAGGCGGAGAAAACTAAAACAATAAGATCACCATTATTGAGCGCATTCTGTACTCTACGGCATCGCGCTAAGCATGACTTGCCTGTATAAATTAATCAAAATTGTATTGTATTAACAAAATTAAGTGACCTGTGCTGTGGCAATACAATTAATTTGCTTCCGTCTAAATAAACACCGACTTTACCGAGCATCGTCAATTGCGCGTATTGCCTCCGTGGAGATGGGCAAAGTGTGCATCTGTGAAGGAGAAGTGGCTGGCTTTGGCTTTACCTGCCCAGGATTTCCAGAAGCTCTGCGATGCCGTTGTGATGCTCCGTCTCATAGATGAACCTAAGCGGCGACCACCACCGCAGCAGCAGCAGCAGCAGCAGCAACACATGGGCAAGGAATAGGGAGGACAGAGGAAGAATAAGAAACCAATTCCCCATAGGATAATGCAACTCAATGTGCACCTCCTGTTAGAATGTGTTTGGCCTCAGTCGTGCCGTCGTCTGGACAGGTACCAAACCAAGTTAGCACGTTTGTACAGTTTTTAGTCTCAGTTTCATGACGTTCGGTGAAGAAAAAACTAAATATTAACAATGTAGGCTTTCGCATCAGGGTCAGGATCCAACCAACAACCTCCTGTATACCAGGCGAGGTAGTTAACATTTCACCACTGTGGTCCCCTTGGTTGGCTTTGTAATGAGAAGACAGCAAGATGCTCCACCGCCCGACATAGCAAACAAATGAAATTGTCACACGTGCAAGCTCAATTATTGCTTTACTCACTCACCGGTGAGTTAACGAACAATCGTCATAACCAATGTTTATGTAGAGACATCGATAGATGTCACCATGCTGTGGGTGCAGTACCGGCCCTAGAGGGGCACGGTGTTTGTGGAGTGACATCACGGGATGGCACCATGCTGTGGGTGCAGTGCCGGCCATAGAGGACACGGCGAGTGTGTGTCCGTCCGAAGAGAGAGGTCGGGTAAGGCCATGGTACTCTGGTTGACCTGGGAAGGCACGTGACCGGTTTGAATGACAGGGGGGCCCCAAGAGGGGGCTAGGAGGGTCACGTGATTGGAACCCAGGTTCTTCCCGATGGTTCTGGAAGGGGGGCGTGGCCAAGGGTGGAGCCGGCTACGCCGCAGAGAATATAAGCAGAGTCCCGAGAGGGATCGGGGTTGTCCGTCCCGGGGAAGAAACTCTTCGTCTACGATCTCCGTTCATCGAGTCTTCCAGCACGTGGACCCAGGCAGTATGTTGTTGGTCCGTAGTAAATAGTTGTTCAAGTAACCAGTGTGGTTAGCCAGGGTGTTCACCACGCTAGGTCGTTGTGTTAAGGGTAAAAGTCACCCCGTTGTGTTGGAACTAAATAAATGCACTGCCTCCAAGTCTAAGAGTGCGACTCAGTTGAACCCACTACATTTGTATCCAATTGCTAAAATTCGGTAGTGAAAATTTCCCTTCAACCTACCTCTTAGGTTGTAAGGCAATGCCTACCACGAATGATGGCGATGGTAAAGTACGCTGGAGCGTGTTTGTTTAGACAGGGTCTGGTCAAGGCAATGGCATGGTCGAGTTCCTGGTGTGTGGGTGCCATGGTGGCAAGGTGTTAACTACCTTGCCTGGTATGGAGGAGGTTGTGGGTTCAATTCCGACCCTGACACCTGTATATTTGTAGTTTGCATGTCTCTCTCCCTGTGTTCGCGTGGATTTTTCTCCGGGTCCTTCGGTTTTTCCCTCCACATTAAGGATCATGCTGTTTATAGTATTTGCATGCTACACATTTCCATGTGATACGCCACTTTGTTTAGCTATGCTTTGTGATCGCCAGGTAGCTTCTGAAAAAGAGCTATATAGCTCAGTGGGCCTGGTAAAATAAAATTGTTTAGTTTTAGTTTAATAGTGTGGGTGCGGTGCCGACGCCCACCTGTAGAAGATGTTGTTGATCTGCTTGCGGATGTACGCCCGCAACCCCAGAAACTTCCCGTAGATGCGGTGCAGCGTGGTCTTCAGGAAGTCCCTCTCGCGTGGGTCCTCGCTGTCAAAGAGGTCCAGCAGCTGCGCCCAGGCACGCGCTGTTAGCCATCGCCACTCACACTCAACCCCTACCCCTCATACCTTGACCACAACCAGAGCCAGAACCAAATACTCAAGGCAGCCTGCCTCCCAGTCACAACCTTATATTTAACATTTTTACTCCCGAAATGAAGTGAATACGTGTTTAATTTCTAACAGTTATAACACAAGGTAGGCGGGGATGAGACCACAGTCGATCTTGCAGACTTTGAGGGCAATCTGGTTTGTGAGAAGGGAATGGATTTAAAGTACACGATGCACATCATCACTCGTAATGCACACCTACACGCACTGTTGTGATGGTGACTCACCTGCATGACAAACTTCTGATCGATGTACTTTTTCGCGACGTTTGGCTGGAAGTCTGGCGACTCCAAAAACCTCAGGAAGAACTCGTAAACCAACTGTGGGGGGTGGTGGGGGATAGTGGGGTTGGGAGGGCAGACAAAGATCCTTCATAAAACCTTAACAGACTGTTTAGGCAAGTGCTGTTAGCAAGCACCTATGAAGGCGGCACGGCACACAAGGGGGTAAGTGGCCAGGACCACACCCGACCACCTTTGTTCCCCTAATAGCACCAGGTACTCATTTGAGGCCGAGTCGACCTAGGGGAGGTCCACAACCGGTTCAGATATTCGTCACCGGTGTTGGCCGTGAGCGGGAATCAAACTAGGTCCAGCGGGATTCGTAGCGCAGTGCGCCGAGGAGGGCAGAGCCAGTGCAGTCACACACATAGGTTGGAGACCAGCTCATGAAACCGACTGCGACACAAAACCATCTCCATCCCTGTTTTCAGAATACTAACCCAGATGGGAGGTGCCGTGACAGAGCACAAAAGACTTCACATCATCGGAAAAGTTTGGAATCAAATACTGTGCGGGTCGTGAACCGGATTACGGCTGCTGGTTCAGGGCCGACACAAAAGATAAACAACCCACGCCCCCCCACCGTTTAACCACGGAGACACTTTGTAATCTATCAAACTCTCTCCTGGTTCAGCATCCTCATCAGCCGGCGCAATACTTTTCCCAACACACCAGAGACTTGACGTTTGTTTTACCCTAGTCCCCTTACACCAGTGGTTCTCAACCGGGGTTATGCGGACCCCTGGGGGTACACGTGGCAATGTCCCAGTGGTAACGTGAGGTGCATTATAAACGTGTGAAATCATATCATGAGTCACGAAAGCTTCAAATCATATCATGAGTTATTGATGAATAATCATGTATGAATCTGCCAAGATAAAATTACCACTATGGCATTTTAATCCATATCGTAATCTAGAACGATGTAAAAGACCTTTCTAAACTCACTGATCTTAAACGATGTGGTTTCCCAGAGTCTCCAGCGAGCGGGAATAAATTACGTTGTGCATGCAGAGCGTTCGTTGACTGTTTATTCGCTTGCAGTTACGAGCGAGTTTGGATACCTCACAAAATGGACCGTTTTGTCATAATTATGAATCATCAGAAGATATAGTCACCAACGCTCACCGCTGAAACAAGTCTGTCTCTGGGAACCATCACAATACTGCTTCGTATTCACGTAGTTCTATTCCCATAAAGTAACTAAAGGTCCAGTCTCAAGTTTGTTCGTTGCAATCAGTGCATATCCCCCAAAAATGTGCACACTTTAAATCCAGTACGGTCATCTGTCGGCCACAAAAACCTCTCCCCCGACTCTCGTTTAATTGGCCAGAGATATATAGGTGCTGATTAATTGGCTGGGAACATGCATTTAGCAAATGCTTTTTACACGAGACTCTCACACAGTTAGAGCTGGAAATGTCTAATCGGGGACCATAGGACTTGGGCAATTGTTGGCAGCTGCGGTTCAACCGCACGGCTGCTGCCTTCGTCTGTGGATCCTCAGCCCTTGTGAGATGCAATTTGCACGAATTGCAATGCTTTATAAAAAAGATTAAGCATTCTTATTACATGCAAAGTAGAAAGGTTGTGGTTGCGAAAATGTCATTATGGAGAAATTACACTTCCAACAAAATGTGTTCTTATCCATGAGTCAGTGATGTTGGGCAGACATTGCAGTTTTTACTTTTTCCCCAACTCATTAATTGGTACCACGGTGGCAAGATGTTAACTACCTTGCCCGATATATAGGAGATCGTGGGTTTGATTCCGATCCTGACCCTCACGCCGGCATACTTGAGTTTGCATGTTCTCCCCGTAGATGCGTCGTAGATGTTTCTCCGGGTCCTCCGGTTTTTCATCCACATTTAGAAATATAAATTTGGAGTATTTAGCTGCTATACATTTTCACGTGATCAGCCAATTAGTTGGGCTATCATTCGTGACCAGGTCACTTCTGAAAGAGAGCTATATAGTTCAGTGGGCCTTACCTGGTCAAATAAAAAATAGTTCATAGTTTTTAGTTTGATTGTGGACAGTTGTGGCCCCGTGTCAGCTGAGTTAGGTGGCTGCAGCTGCAACCACCTAACTCAGCTGACTTCAACTTTTCTCAACATCACAGTCCTATTTACCTACAGTGTTTAATTTAAGATGCAGATGCTGATGGAACAGAGGACACTGGGGGTTTGAGCAGCGGGGTTTTAAACCTATGATTGATGACGGAGTGGCGGCTGATAGTTTGATAGATGACCTCTAAAATATCTCACGAATAAATGTTCAGGAGAACGACATTTCTCCTCAACACATGAACGTACGTAACTGTGACCATCATCTCATGATGAGAGCTGAAAAAGGGGGCGAGCGCATTGCTCATTTCCGTAGCTCAGTAAAGGCCGTGGATCCACCAAAATAATTTTTGAATTGTTTATGGAAACTGTCACCAGCAACGCATGAAATATGAGCGACTATGGCAACTTGGCAGCCAGCGTGATGGAGTGACAGACTTCGAGCCAATAATAGCCGCGTGTTTGCTTAGCAATGACGGCTCTGGGCCCACAGACTTTTAATTAATCCGTTAATGAAATAATCTGCTAAAGGGGTCCATCTTTCCCACCAAACCACACCGCAATGCCGCAAACACACTATCACATCCAAATCCCACTCAAAATTAACCTCCATTTTTTTCAAACGAAGAGAGCGTGATATCAGTCCGTCATGTCCCTTCAGTCTTCGACCAGATTTATTCAGATTTTAAGCAAATTATATTTTGACAAATAGGAAACCCTGTGTAAAAAGAATTTGCCGGTAACGACTGCCTGAGAAGTTCATAGCTTTCTTTAATGGGCAGGAGACCAAACAGATGAGAAAGGAAGATGACGGCGCTGCAACGCGAGAGCGGCGAGGAAAGAGATGCGGAGTCCGGTGGCCGTGATGCATCCCCCGTCACCTGGAGGTGCGGCCAGGCGGCCTCCAGCGTGGGCTCATCCTCCTCGGGGTCAAACTCAGCCCCCGTCGGGTTGGAGGACGGTGGCAGCGTGCGGAACATGTTCACCGAGAACTGGGGGTGCAGAGATCACAGGCACACCGATGCACGAACCGCGACACCATCAACACAGACTATACAAACATCATTCATTCAAGAACAACCTTAATGTGATCAGCGCATAAGTCAACTAAACAATTTTCTATCCAGGTAAGGCACAATGAGCTGTATAGCTCTTTCTCAGAAGTGACCTGGCCGCAAATGATAGCTCAACGAGGTGGCTTATCACGTGGAAATGTATGGCAGACCAATAATCTAAATGCATGTTTATAAATGTGGAGGGAAAAACTGGAGGACCTGGAGAAAAATCTAAGCGACCACAGGGAGACCATGCAAACTCTAAATATACAGGCGTCAGGGTCGGCATCCAACCCACAACATCCTACATACCAGGCAAGGTAGTTAACATCTCAACCCTGACCCAAGACGCTACGACCAAATATCACTCCTCTGCACATGCCATAGGCTGACAGAAAGGCTTCTCGTAGCGAGGTGGACAATTCTAAAATGTATTCTTTCTAACGCTGCACATTCCATCGTCCGGAGACACGTAGTGCAAAAAATATATATTTGTTGACCCAGAGCTGCTCATGCCTCTCAAAACCGAGCCTGCACTACTATACTATCTTCACACACCGACATCTCTAAACTTCTATCATTGGACAAGGACCCCTTCTGTCGGTGATGCAAAGCCTGGTCTGTTGAACCATTCCCCAGCAAGATCCTTATCCTTGACATGACATAGCTATCTGGCCTCTCTCTCCCACAGAGACTTTGGCCGATAATCAGCCACATAACTGCACACGGCAGATTCAGTTACCTCCTACATTTGTGAATAATGGATTCACAAATTTACGACTTTAGTGAAATCCAGACTGTCAACCACGTTTTGAACAACTGCCAACTGCAGGCCTCCGAAGGAAATTCACCTGACATTCCTTTGAAGCCATACAACTGCTTTCGAACATCATTGGCTAAAACTCTAGCCAGTGGCTCTTTCTTGCACCATACAAAAAGCACGATAATCAATGAATGAGCGAGCGAGTGAGCGAGCGAGCCACGTACCACGTGCACCACCTCCGGGTAGATGGGCTCGGTGATGACGCCGCGGCTGTGTGTGATGTACTCCACCATCTCGTTCAGCGCCGCCCTCTTCACCTCCTTCCACTTGAGGTCGCTGAGCGGGTCCGACACGAAGTCGAACAGCACGCAGCACTGCTGCAGCTTCTGCACAAACAGCTCCTCCCGCTCGGCCGCCGACGCATCTAACCAGGGCACGAAACACACGTGCGGGCAGCAGCGGCCCCCACCGGTTCAGCCATTGGACAAGTACTGTGAGCGAGCACCTACCCTTCAGCCAGACAGGCTGGAGGAGTGCTGCGATGGTGAGATGTTAACTTCCTCGCTTGGTACGCAGGAGGTCGGGGGTTCGATCACGACCCTGACGCCTGCTCTATATTTGGTGTTTGCGTGTCTCTCTCCCTGTGGTCGTGTGGATTTTTTCTCCGGGCCCTCCGGTTTTCCCCTCCACATTTAGAAATGTCTTTAAGAATATTTAGTTGCTATAAATGTGCACGTGATCAGCCACTTTTCTGAGCTATCATTTGTGGCCAGGTTGCTTCTGAAAACAGAGCTATATAGCTCAGTGGGCTTCAACTGGTAAAATAAAAATAGTTTAGTTTCATTGTTTATAATTGAAAATAGTAGGTGCAAGTGCTGTTAGCGAGCAGCTACCCTTCAGCCAGACACTGTATGGCTGAAGGGTAGCTGGGTTTTGCTTGTCACGACATCTTTACATTTTGGGCGCATAAATGGCTATTGCGGTTGTTGTTTTGCGGCAATTTAAATGTCACCCGGCCATGAGAAGTGATCATTTACTGTAAAGCTCGTACACTAATGAGGTTCAGTGGTCGAATGCGGTGGTTTGTGGTGAAGTGGTTAAGGGGAGTAGGACTGCAATTGTGTACCTCTGCTAAAAGTGAGCTCACGGGACAATGTAATGGGGGAAAGAGGGACGATAGCTTGCATCCCAGCAAGACCGGCATCTGGCCCACTTGTATTGAAGAAATGGGACCCAGGGCACCCTCAAAGATGCATTCCCAATACAAACCGGATTAATCTCACAGATATTTACCAAGACTGGGTGCTCCAGGGTCTCCAACACACATATTAAGCTTTGATCATGAGAAAAGGGACTCAAATCATGGTCACATGCACAGCCGCAACACTCCAGCGACATCACTGCATTGGCTCTGCATTACAGTGCAGGGGAGTGGCATCAAATAGAATGTCACCCCGAGTGCACAAATACAGGATGAGCTCCGTCTTCTGGGTTGGGTCTTCCTCTACACCTCACCAAGCCTGACTGAAGCCTACTTGGCGTGAAGAAAATAGAGCCCTGAATGTTGGGATTAAGGCGGCAGTGAATCAGACTTTTGAGGCCTTGCAAACTGGCTCAATGGCCACTAGGTCACATGCACTGAACATATGTGCATACATGTGTGTGTAGATGTGTTACGGTTTATGCAACATGGTTAGATGGGTATGTTTCGAATCCCCTATTTAAGCAATACGATACCAACACAAGGGACAGGGTTCAAATTACACGACACTGATTTATTAATTATAAACGCACTGTACCGTGAGATAATCTATAGACAACATGGAAGATAAAAAATGTGAATTTAGTTTCATGTGACTGGTGTTTAACAGAAAAGTGAAGCCAGTGCTACCGTGCGGGTCAGAGCTAGACCTTAACAAAAGAGTCTCACGTTAGCGAAGAGCAAATCAGTAAGAAGGTCAGATAGCAGATGGGTACGCGAGTGGGAGAACAATCTTGGACGTGCAGGTCCGTCCATAGTGACCACAAGCAAAGTCACCGTCTCCGCTCTGTGCAGCCTCCAAATTTAATGTTCAAGTTTTTTTTTTGACAATAGCACGAATAAAGTGATTCCCTGCATGAACCGCGTAAGAAATTATGTTGATGGGACGTGGGCCTACAGCTGTGACCCAACGGTGACATTGGCGGGCGGAATCAATCAATATATCTATTTTACATGCCAATATCTATTGCCCTCAATATAGTAGGCATCAGTGCACAGAACAGCAGGGGCAGAGCCACAGGATTGAAAAGGGGTGCAGTGGTGAAGAGATGTTAACTACCTCGCCTGGTATACAGGAGGTCGTGGGTTCGACCTCTGCCCTGACGCCTGCTGCTGTATATTTGGAGTTTGCATGTCTCTCTCCGGATCCTCTGGCTTGTTCTTGCCCATTTAGAATCATATGCGTTTCAGAGTATTTGGCTGCTATACATTTTCCAAATAAGCCACTTCGTTGAGCTATCACTTGTGGCCAGGTCGCTTCTGAAAAATATCTATATAGCTCAGTGGGCTTAACATAGTAAAATTAAAACATTTTTTAGTTTGAAATGTCACGACCTCTGCGGCTAACACCAATTGAGCAACGAAAATTGGAACCGCGCGCAAAATAAAGTGCAACCGTGCGCAACGAACAACAAAGGAGAGTAGTAAAGAAAATAAACAATGAGTAAAGAAACAATTCGTTTTTATTTTAGATTTCAATCTAAACTAAAAACCATTACATTTTATTTTATTTTACCAGGTTAAGGCCGACCGAGCTGTGTAGCTTGTTTTCAGAAGTGACCTGGCCATCACAAACAATAGCTCGACGAAAGCGGCCTACATCACGTGGAAATGTATAGCAGGAGGAAAACACTCTCAAAACGCAATCAAATCGGCAGCGGCCAGGCCGACGGCCGCGCGTTCACCTTTGAGCGCCGGCAGCTTCTGCAGCTCGCGGTCCTTGCTGACGTTGAAGTGCGACGAGCTCTGCCGCTTCTCCTTCTTGACGATGTGCGGGGGCCCCGCATACTTCACCTTGTTCAGCGGCGTCTGTGGCGGCGGAGGAGGTGGCGCCGCTGTCTGGCTGCTGTTGGGCTTCTTGCCGCTCCCTCCAGCTGCAGCGGCAGCCGCCGATGCTGCCGTTGCCTGAGTGGCGACACGCGCAAAGATTTCGTATGTTGAACTCCTTTACCACCATACGTAGAAAACCGTGCTAATCAGGTGCGGGGGAAGGACCACAAACTAACACAAACAAAAATCAGTCCTAAAGAAATTAGTTGCTCCACATCATACAAACATTTTTGTTAGCAAGCGCATATGACGGTCGGCACGTCACACGAGGGGGGGGTGGGTGACCAACACCACACCCGCCACCTTTGTCTCCCTAGTGGCGATGTTTACACACTGCACGAGGTACTCATCTGAGGCGGAGTCGACCTCGGAGAGGCCAATAACTGATTCAGATAATTAATCGTCACTGGTGTTGGCCGTGAGCGGGAATCGAACTCGGGTCACCAGGTTCTCTTGCGCAGTACACCAACCGCTACACTACTGCTTCCCACAAAAACACACACGTGTCCATTGGCCTCCTGTTACTATTCATTCTTACTGTTCATGATCCAAGTCAAACTCAAGTGTCGTGCTCATTACACAAAGTGCTTGCCACAAATGAACAACAATACCTTGCTGATCTCGTCAAGGAGCAGAAACCACCGGTAATCCTCGTAAGCGGCTTTTGGCTAATCATCGAACAAAGATGGTCACCGCATGGCGCGCTTTCAGATGCGCTTCTGCGGCTGTCTGGAATGCTCTTCCTTCCAATATTAGGAAGCTACTGGAACTCTGCACTTTTAAATATGAATTTAAATTTCATTTCTTGAAGAACATTTTTTTTAGTTTAGTTTGTTGTCCTTTCCCCGCACTTTCATGGCTGGCTACGTACGGTGTGAAAGACGTTCAACATATGTATATACATACAAGAGCCACTCATCTCTGATGGCAACCCGGAGCCATCATCACCATCATTGTCTATCCGTTGTTGTAAATGAAGGCCCAACTCCGCCAACCATGCGTAACGATCCAGTGATGTCACATCCTCCTGGCCATGTCTATTCGGTGGTCACTCTCAGGAAGGTCCTCTCCGTTGCTTTATAATCGCAACGTTCTCTCGTCTGTCACAACGGTCAGAAAGTTTGATAGGCGTCGCTAACCGCACGGTGTTTGCAACGATACAGCCATCACCGGCCGTGCGTGTGTGTGTACAGCGCGAGTCCTTCTGGTGGTTATATGGAGGCTGGCGAGGTGTAAACTAAAACAAGGCCAAGAATTTCCAAAGGCAGCCACCCCGAGCACAGGGCGAAGACTTCACTCGCTGCCTTGCATCACGCGTTACGTTTGAAGCCGCTGAAGCGACTGTTTGATCACAACCCAAACACAAAGTCACATTGTCGCTTACAAATAAATATATACGAGGTGATGTTTTGGGCAATGGTCCTTCTTCGCAGCACCTAAACATGTGCTTCAGTTATGTGCGATGAGAAGGGCCATTGCCGGAAATATTGCGGATTATATATTCCTCCTTTCAAGGCCAGAGTCAATGACGAATGTTTGGAGTTTGTTAATTGTGTCAAAGCAGCAGCATCACCAACTAATGTGCTTACTTTGAAGGTTGCAGGTTGTCTCATCCCATACAGAACCCTGGTCTCATCCCATACAGAACCCTCTCTCATCCCATACAGAACCCT
>CM025636.2:11014744-11026242 GCA_014621495.2 Entosphenus tridentatus
AAACGCTGTCAACACGTTGAGTCCTCGTCCATTAAGCGGCCCTCATCTCATACGACACAGAATCCTCAAGTCACATGGAAGGGATAATTTGTTTTGACCCAATGCAACCATCTTCTCACGCGATGGCGAACCCCCTCGCCTCTAACCCAATAAAGAACCGTTGTCTCATCACAGTGCCTCAGTCTTGTCTTGCAGATCGCCGGCCACTTCAAGCGATCGTTCAAATTAAACTCGGCATTCATTAATACGAGTGAGGGGTGTGTAACGAGGTACAACGCCCCCGTGTCATTCCACTGCTGGATGAGGCCTCGCCACGACATGTTGGTCGTGCAGCTTATTTGCCCACACTTGGCCACGCCAGTCGGTAATTATGTGTCGGTGAAGACTGGAAGCACACGCGGGGGAATAGAAGTACAGCACAACGGTGTATTTCACTGTGCCGCCGCCATCTGCTGCCCTCACAACGTAACCACGCTAGGCCCACAGGTGACAGCGCCCGGTTGTGCATTGCGATCACCCATCCAAGCACTTATCCAGGCTCAAACCCTTGCTCAGCTTGCGAGACTGGGCGGAATGCAGGTGACCGGGTCTCCGGCTCGGGGGGACCCACCTCATCTGTGTTCTCGGGAGCTTCTTTCGCCGACTTTTTCCCATCCTTAGAGGCTTTCGCAGGCTCCTGCCACAGACAGAGAGATGGAGAGAAAGAACAAAAGAGGAAACAGATAACAGAGATGGTATTAGAGAAAGATCACCGTTGTAAAAGATGTATTATAATAGTATGCAAATTTGTATAATATGGATAGGATTCAGGGTAGTGCAGTGGTAACACTCCTGGCTCACAGCAAGAAGAGAATGGGTTGAATGCACAGCTCAGGTGCCGTTCTGAGTGGAGTGTGTGTGTGAGTGCGAGTGTGTGAGTGCGAGTGTGTGAGTGTGTGTGTGAGAGTGTGTGTGAGTGTGTGTGAGTGTGTGAGTGTGTGTGTTCTCCCCCTGATCTGCATGGGTTTCTCCCAAGTTCTACAATTTCCTCCCATTGCAAAAAAAATGGTAATGGCCAAAACATTCCAATGCCAAAACATTACCTGCAAATTACTCAATTGGGATTACACAGAGCAATGTTGCTCCCGGCTGTGAAAAGACTTGGCAGGACACAAAACTATCTCAAGTATTTTTTTTATTTTAGCAGGCCCATTGTGATATATAGCTCTTTTCAGAAGCGACCTGGCCACAAATGATAGCCCAATTAAGTGGCTTATCACGTGGAAATGTATAGCAGCCAAATACTCTGAATGTATGTTGTTTCTAAATGTGGAGGAAAACCCTGAGCATCCAGAGAAAAATCCCCGGGACCATGGGGAGAGACACATGCAAACTTCAAATATACAGCAGGCGTCAGGGTCGGGATCGAATCCATTGCCTCCTGCATACCAGGCGATGGAGTAAACATCTCGCGGGGGCTGTTCATTTAGGATTTCCTGGGTAAAGAGGTGTAGTAATGATGAATTAAGAGTTCATTAAAATTGAGGCAAGACTATTGTGGTAATATGCTCAGGAGCTAAACACATCGAGGTCTGCTAGCCGTGATAGCATGGCAGGGGATTTAATTTACAATAAAACAATCACTGTTATGCTAAGATAATGAGAAAAAACACACAATATTGTTCGTCAATGCAAAAGCTGCGAAAAACGAGATACAGTAATACCCCGGTTTATGTCGGGGATGTGTTCCTGAAAGTAGCGACGACGAATATCGAAACGACGTCAATCAAAGCAAACGTCGTCTGCACGCTCCCGAGAGCTAAACAAAGACAACGGCGGGTACGGTGAAGCCATGCCATGTGTTGATCATAGACGTGCTCACGTTACATTACAAAAAATTACACACCAGTGTACAGTATCCTATAAAAAATACACACCAGTGTACAGTATCCTATAAAAAATACCAAAATACCGTACTTCAATAATATATTGCACTCTACAGTACATTTGTTAATGTGGAATGCAAAGTAGTTCGTCGACAGGGTAGGTAGAGGCCAAGGCTGAGAGGCGACAGATACGAGACGGATGATGATGCTTCTCAACGACGTGTGGGTTGAGGAGACGCATATCGGGGAGCGGCGTAAATAATCAAGTGACGTGTTTACAAAGTGATGCCAAAGGGGGAGACGTAAATCGGGGTATAACTGTACACAAAACATGTCTGTCTGTTGTACGATTTATAAATGGGGCATGTGTTGTACTACCTAGCTATTGAAATTGGTAAAATGGAAACATCATTCGCGGGTCAAAGGCAAAACTTTTCGGAATTTCAACCTCAGTCGCTGAATAACCAACAATATCCAATTCCCCCCCCCCCCCATATTTGGGGGGGGAGGGGACATGTTTTAACTTTTGTTTCTGAACCTATGCATAAAGAAGATTGACTCTGGAGGTTTTGAAAAGTGCTAAATCAAAGTAATACCTCCACTAAGAATGTGAAGATCTGTTTTTTAGAGTGACACGTACAGCCCAACCATCATTCACAAGTGCAATGTGACGTCAATAATTAATTCTAAGTGCACTATTGGATGGTTGCTTCACGAGCGTAAGAATCAATTTGAACAGAAGAATCGCTACATCGGCAGTCGTAGCCACACAGCCATTTGTGACCACACAAGAAGCATTACGTGCAAATCTGGCTTCAATTAAATTCAGCCAAATCCATATTTTGGTGTTCAATTTCATATATCGGATAACAAGTGCAAACCATATAAAACCTAGAGGATGATGGGTTTAGTAAACCCCTCGGTGGGATCTGAACTCACATGTTGCTGATTGCAAGACGTATAATAATGCATTCCTGTAACACGAACACACAGTGTTTGCTCACTCTCGTAGAGCGAGAACTATGAAGGCGCAAGGAACCACAAACGAGTGGGAACGACAACCAGGAAGTGAGCCGGCACGAAATCCCCCCCCCGAACCTCTGTGACCCTCTATATATTAAGGTGTTGCTATTAGCAGCCAATTAACCCTTTCACATTCCGATGACGTACATGCACGTCATCAGTATCTCTTTCGATTCTGTTCCAATGATGTACGTGTATGACATCGGGATGCAATCGGAACAGAAATGTAATAAAAGCTAAGATAAAATAAGTTTATCGGCACGGAGGCTCCCACAAGGCCATGCAGGAGGATGTGTGGCACAGTTTGGCGCCTGCTATCGTAGAGTGCAGTCGTGTTGCTACGGTTCCTCTGCAGTGAATGCCGTATGTTTAACAACGGCGCTATTCCTCGATAAATAAAATTAATGCCAAACTGCTTGCGCTGTCCGAGACTGAGCGGTGACCGGGACCTGCCCCGTAATTTGAGGTTGTCTCGGAACGGGAAAAGGTTAATGAGTGTTTACACGTGGGAGGAAACAGGAGCAGCTTGAGAAAACCCAAGCGTGCGAGAGGGCAACACTCTATCCCATGCAGACGAAACAGGTGGGGTCCATGTTTTGTGTACCGCCTTCTCCTGGCGAAAAAGGGTAAGGTACCGATGCCCGTGGGAAGGGAGTTCCACAAGCAGTGTGAGCCACCAACCCTGGCCTCCACAGTGCTGATGTAGAGGCGAGCGTCACTACCATCTGGCTAATTGTGAAGAGTCGAGCACTCTAACCACATTACTAACTCGTCCTATGCATTAAAACATTTAAAATTAAAATTTTCACTTCACCAACACTTTATTTGATGACATGTGACCACCCACTCTTTACAGAGAATAAAGGAGGCAAGTGTTGGTTGCGTGTGAGGAGGCCGAACTAATCGACTCTTGCAGAAGTTCCGTGATGCCTTTCCCTGGCGTGAGCATGTGAGGCTCTGCTGACCAACGAGTCACAGAAGGCATGCTTCATCACCTCACACCACGCCTGCAACGAATGCACAACTGGGGAGCTGTTCTGTGCGTTCAAAAACCCAACGTGTCTTGATGCTCACAAGCGCACGCGGAAATGTTCATCTCTGTCTGCAGCTTTAAGCCAGTGGTGGAAATTCTACATTCCTGTCGTGGGGGATGACAACGTTTGACTTGCCACTAAGCGGTAATATGAGCAATTCTGGATGAGGGGCTGAATGGACTCCCCAGGTAAGGCCCACTGAGCTATGGAGCTCTTTTTCAGAAGCGACTTGGCCACACATTTATGGCAGCCAATACTCTAAACTCATGTTTACAAATGTGGAGGGAAAAACTGAAGGGCATGGAGAAAAATTCACTGCGACCACGGGGAGAACATGCAAACTCCAAATATACAAGCGTCAGGGTCGAGATTGAACCCACGACCTCCTGCGTACCAGGTGAGGGAGTTAACATCTCACTACCACGGCGCCAAATAATTACGCTTGGGGATTCGCACACACGTAAACACAGATACACGTTTGTAGTACACTTAGTACATCCGAAATAACACATTTATGCACATTTGCATTGTGTGGTATACATCATCGCCAGTCATTGTCTAGCGAGTTCCATTAAGGGCTCCCGAGGCTGCCACATTGCTTGTCGTTCCTCACAACAACCCATCTTGCTGATGCACATCAGCTGATGTCGTCACTGCAATTCTATGGAATTCTTACACTCAAAAGTGTTAAGAGCAAGAATGAACATCGGCAGCGGGCGAGGAAATGCACCGGTCACCAACTTTGTTTACATTCGCTCAGCCAATGAGAACGCCGTACACGGAGCCAATCAGCACTCGACCTCCCACCCCGCAATTCAATCACCACAATTCATGGTCACGATTACAAACTAAAAAATAGATTTTTCTTTTCAGTGTTACTACAGCACAATTAGGCAGGTGAGAATTCAAGAGACCAGGATAGTCTCAGGCTCTACCTGAAAGAAACCTCGCCACAAAAATGTAGCTGGAGGCCATCACTCAGACCATCAGGGAGGTCCTGGAGCTCTTCTCCGAGATTGATGCGGGTTGGGAGCGCAGCAGCAGCTGCTCCCACAACCTCATCTCCTACCGCTGCCTTGTATGAAGACTACAGTAGAATGTACTCCTGAGTACAGTACATAATATTACTTTTTAAATTAATTACATGTTTACCATCTGTATTTTTAGCTCTATTACAGAAACCCAAAAGCCCTCGTATATTGCTCATACAAAATAATTAACGCTGTCGGGAACGCATCCCCATATATGCAATGGTATAAGGACCCATTTTAGTGCCGATTCGATTAGCATTCACTTCTCCAGGAACGCATCTTGAGTGCTAAGCGAGGGCTGCCTATACGATATTTAAAATGTTTGCCCTCCGATTCACGTGTTCACCTTCACGTCTCTCGGGATAATCCCTATTATGCATCTCTGCTCCACTACTTTGCACTTTCAGCCTCTGTTCTATGTTCTTTATTCTTATCCACATTTCTGATTAATGTGACATTAAAAACCACGTTGCTTTCAAAACCTATGCACATGAACTTCATGCATTGTTTGTACGCATATTCATATACACCTGTGCACATGCGGTATATGGTAAATAGAAGATTTCATAGAAAAGAATGAAGTAAAAGCAGAAAGTAGACCAAATGTATCAATAGATACACCAGCTTCTAAAAACTCACATTAATCAATAACGCTGCCGTAAAAATATAATAGGCGACGTTTCAGGTAATGACCCTTCTCTCTTGATGTGCTATGAAACGTCGTATTTTATGCTGTATATTTTTCATTTGAAGACAGTGTTATTGACGAATGTTTAATACCTCACTAATTGTGTCCCACTGCGAACGCAGCAGCATCACCAAATCATGCATTCGATTCCCGCACGAGGTCGAAGCGCACTGCAACGCCACAAATACGTCAACTACCTAAGGCATCTCTAATCCGCACTTTGCCATTAACCGTTTTGCAGATGACACCACCCCAATGGCCTCTGGGAACTCCATGGATGAGTTACAACAGCATGTCATACAAGACTTTGATCATCTTTAACTTCAACTCAAAAGTCCTAAATAATTGGTCCACAATGTTAAAAAGACCAAAGTTATGATATTCTCTGGCTACCCCACATTTGCCCCACCACCTGTGGATATCGTCGTGACTCTGGACTCGAAGCGGTCTTTCAAGATCCATATTGCCCATATAGCCAATCAGAGCAAAAACAAAATTGGAATCCTACACAGAAACAAACGCTGTACTCCACCTCGACTCCGTCTGAACATAATTAATGCCCATATTTGATTATTGTGACACTATCTACCTTAAAAGGTATCATTCCATGATACCACTTTGCTCTCCATGTTGCCATTGATGTCCCCTATAAAACTCATCATTGCAACCTGTACATCAACTCAAATCCACCGCCACCCCCGGATATCTGGAGAGACCATCACTGAGCTGTCCGCATCCTAAAGTTCCTCTGAAATTCTTAAATAAACCCACAAATTACCTTAAGAACCACTTTTAAAAGAGGTGCCTTCCATTTGTTAAAACTTTGTTTGGTTAGAAAAATCAGCATTGCTGCTCCGCGTTTCTGGAATATCCTTGCCGCTCATCTACAGCTTGGTTCCCCCTCCTTTAACCCCCCCTCTTTATTTTCCTATTAGGCCAAAACAGAGGACTCACTTTTACCTCTGCCTCAAGTTTATCTGGCGCATCTTGCTCCCACATGCTCGCACCGTCTCTGTGGATTCACGAAAGTTTTTTTCAGCATTAGCCTAAAGTATAAAGCTTGTTTCCACCTGTTTCTAACCTTTGCTGGTGCCTCTTGCTGTCATTATATTTGCACGGTTTTTGTTCTGATTCACGTGTGTTCTCTTTACGACTGTCAAACACAGGCGATCCTCGCGTAATGTCCGTCCGTTCAATGTTGTTTCGCTACAAAGTTTACGGTTAATTACTACCCACGTAAACGTTTAACGTCTTGTGTTATCCCTCTGTCAGCGGCTGATCGGCACAGACGTTGCAAGGCAATGTTCCCTCCCTGCACAGTGTATCTCTATGCAGGCATACAGTACAGCAAGCCCTCGCTTAACGCCAAATTACTTTCTTGAGCTGCGCGGCTGAGCGATATGATACAATACCAACATAAGTGCTAAAAGACCAAGAAGTTATTATTTTCTTCAAGCGTCAATAAATGTAGGAAGGTGATCACATTTCAAACCAAATCAGAATAGTTCTGGCGTTTTTCAGCAGGAGATAGAGCTGTGGACATTGCCACTGCGCTTGGTCTGCCACGAGTGTCAGGATTACCAGAAGCAATGCACAGTCCGGAACACCTTTAAGTGCTGCTGGAGTGAACCGCTCAAGAGTGAACTGCTCAAGAAGCATGCAGAAATATGGAGCGCCTGATATCAGTGTGGATTGAAGATAAAAATCAGTGCCACATTCCTCTCAGTTTACAGGTGATCCAGGCAAAGGCACAGCATTTTTTTGAGGACTTACAAGGCCGAGGGGTGGCGAATCAAACTAAGAGGTGACGTTCACAGCCATTCGAGGGTGGTTTGAGAGGTTTAAGCACCGCAGCAACCTGCACAACATTTTAACGATGGGCGAGGCGGCGAGCACAGACACTTCAACACCTCACTCCACCTCAAGCGAGCTCCATAACCATCACCAGTGAGTGTTAACCAAACCGTGTCCTGGGCCAGCTCCGGGGTCTTTGCCCAGTATTCTTAAGCACGACGGAAAACTTCCCAGGAACCTAACCTCTCCTATTTACATTTTTTTCTCATGAGGAAATAAGATTAGCTTCAACTCGGATTTTCCAGGAGCGAGCACGACCCGCATCTCTCCTCGTTTGTTAGTTGTGCAATATTCATTAAGGACCTTGTTCTCGTACTCTGCGATATTGATACGTTAGTTTGTATTGTTGACGTACACACGGCACCACAGACTTCGCTTGTAAAACATCTGGGCTGCTGCCTAAATGGGACCATCAGAGTAACAATCAAATGAGCTTAAACCCAATGCATAGGTAGATAAAAGGTACAGATATGAGAGAATGCTTGGTATACTTGATCAAGAAATGTGGAAAGCCAACATCTATTAGAGTTCACAACAAGCAGAAGGGACATTAAGGTAATGAACACTTCTAATAAAGATGGACATGAAGGTGCCCAAAGACTTCAGAAATGGAAGACTTGATTCTCACAGACTGTTAGAGATGTCTCGATCCACAACAAGTTCAATACAAGAAGGCTGGTGAGATGGCTGGTGAGATGCAAGAGATTAATATTGCCAGATAAGAACAAGGCAACATCAAAGTTATGGTTGAGGATGTACAGCAATGTGATTTACACTGGTTCTAAGCAATGGATTCAAATACCTAGAAAAGTTAAATGGTTAAGTGGATGTCACCACTTTGAATAAATGGACAAAAATTGTATTTATCATAAACACTGCTACCTTAAAAGGATGTGTATATATCTCATTAGGTGACATTTCAGGCAATGACCTGTCGTCTTTATAGCAGATACATGACCACGAGAACGAACATTGTAATAGATGGTTCAAGTGAAGGTGAGAAAATGTCAGTTGAAAACGGGATAGAAATGTCAAAAAACAGAACACACACAACTCTGTAAAACGATTACCAACGAGGAAAGACTAAACAACACGCAATGGGTGCGTGAGCAGCAAAACGGAAGTCGATGATTGATAAATCATAAATACTCTCCCCTTGGAGAGCTAAATGAACCCATAACACGTGATGGAAACGGTCATAAACCTCATGCAGGAAATGTATGCAGAGATCTTTACAACAAAAACAATGCATATACAGTACACCAGGAAGCAAATGCGCTTTCTGTTGATGTTCCAGATTGTCCCACCTGCAGAGGTAACCAATGTCCTTCACAGGATGACAATACGAAAAGCTGCCAGATGGAACATAACCAAAGGAGAGGGACCAGCGTACAAGGGGTAGTCCCATTCTCCCAGGGTTTTGCACAGAACCCAAACGCCTCCATTGTGGAACGGCACCCTCCAGAATCATTCTATTAAAAAAGCAAACGACTAAAACCGACTTGAAGAATCAGTCCCATTTGCCTCCTCATCACACGTACTGCTTAGAAACCGTTCACTTTTACACTGTGCAGTAAACACTAGGCACTGCAATTGTAGTGCAGTTAACACTTGGCAGGGCCATAAGAGGTTTTTGGGTTACATCGCGTGAATATAAATGTGTCGTTAAACCCGCCACCACTCGACACAGCCAATTAGTAAGGGTTGTCACGTAAACAAAACGTGCCAATTTGTAACTAGTTCAGCACTAACCGGTTGAGTGTTGGAGAGTAAACCCACAATCAGGCGACGGTCAGAGTTTGGCAGGTATCAATTTAACACACCGAAAATCCGAAACTCCCATTCGTCAATAACACTGTGGTCTGAAAAGGAAGACTGTGTGCTCGATGATGTTATGGGCAATGGCCCTTCTGCACAACACACACACAGAGGCCGGGGAAAGGGTTAATCAGAGTTGGAGACTGCACCATGGAGCCTGATTAAAATGCATTTTCACTTTTTTTATGCTGCTAAACAGTGTTAAATTGCATAACACAAGAGTTGCAACCAGAGGTCCCAACATCTTTTCAACCGAGGGCCAGTTTGACTAAAGCTACAGGCTGTAAAGAGAACCCACATTACGTACTGTCACTTGATATATATTATGACAGATGAATGCATCTGTCATAATAGCTAATAGGGGAGATCAGTCATAATAGCAAATATATTCACAAAAGGCACAGGTATAAGAGAGATAAGAGACAAGCATTCAGAATGGAGATTAAATGAGAGCTGGTTATATACGTGAAATATGTATTTATTATATACATGGGGTGAAAAATAAATAAGATACACGGTAGATAGATGTACACGTGTGTGTGTATACTGCAGGACTCACTGAAGCCGTGCTGAAAGTTCACCACTTCCATTCTACCCCCACCTGACCTCACCCCCATCCATTGCACTTCACATGCCTGTAAAGGGAATATGCCCAACACGAAGATGTAATTAAGACGTGCGTGTTAAGTGATTCGCTTCATCTTAAATTCGCAGAGGGGCCCTCTCTCTAATTGTGACACCAATCATTTAAAACAAGAAATTAACCTGCAGACCGGATGTATCCCAGGGTCTCTCGTTCCCACAGCCCTGTCCCATCAGCCATGAATCACTCTCTAGCTGGATGGAGGCCTCCCTAACCCAACAACCACCTTTCACGATCCTGTGATTTAATAACCCAACAATTCACTGTCCTTTGTCAATCTGCCGCTGAAGGCCTTTCCATTGCGTGACGGTCACTGGGGTTGTTTGACCAATATACTCCACGCTGGGTGGTAGCGGGTTGGTGAAAGGGGTGGGTGAACCCACGGGCGATTGACATATCGTTCGCCCACTGATGTTAGCCGTGGCCAGGAACTGAACTCAAAGCGGTGTACTTTTAACTCAGCTTTTACTAGCACCCCCCATACACCGCATTCAAAACACACACAAGCGCTTAGAGCAATTGTCTATATAACATTCATGAGGCTTCCACGAGTAGATAACTGGTATTAAGTTTCGCCAAGCTCTGACGTCAAGGGTCACATCATTGTTCTGTAAAACATTCCACGCATACACAAGGGACACGAGCACTCACTACAGTGCTTTACTAAGGACCGTCTAAGTAGTCAATCACTGGCGCCCACGACAAAACTACCGAAGCCATCTCGTCGTGGGATAACAGACCTCGACTGTGGTATTTTGTTTTCAATCGAACGAAACACACTGCTGCCATCACTCGCAATGTAACGCCGTGAGCCAGACTCGATCACACACACAACACCTACGATTCTCGTAAAGTGATCACCACGATGAACTGAGACTGAAGCCATCAGCTGTGTTTTGGGGGGCTGTAATTAGCGACCAGAAATGGTGTTTAACAGAGGCACAACTTTGCTGAATAGCAGTTGTTTTTCTCTCTCTCGCTCAGAATTAAATGTTTCACAACAGCTAACAAAAATAATTGATAACAACGCTCGGTCTGCCAACCCAGCCGCAGACACAAGACACGGTGTGAGCTGCAGCACAGCCACTGGTCCACGTGTGTACACAGCACATTCACACAACAATAGCGTGCGCACTACACGTGCGTTAACACACATTCAGTCGGACACATCAACGCAGTACTGTGTACTAAACATACATTAATTAACACACTTTCACTGTGTAGTGCCATTCACATTAACGCAGTACTGTGTACTAAACGAACATTAGCACAATTTCACTGTGTAGTGCCATCCACATTAACACAGTAGTGTGTGTTGTGTGTTAATGTGGATGTATAAAACCATCATTTAATGATGTATATACATCCTGTAATACCCTTCACACTTTCCTTCTCGTGTATGAACACACACACTTAAACAATCTTGTTTTCATTAGTGCCAAGCAACCATATATTGGTGCACAATAGCGACATTAATTACAATGTACGAGACACGCACACTGCTTCGTGTGGTTGATGCGCAATAACAAATGTTTATAAAAA
>CM025636.2:11026642-11049607 GCA_014621495.2 Entosphenus tridentatus
TCGTTGTTGTGAGCGTCGCTCTGCCCCCCGCTGTTGCTGGAGGGCGACTGCCGCCAACTTGTTCAGTAGCAGCGTCCTTCCCAGAGGGCAATTTTGACACCGCTGGTCCCAGTCTTCGGCAAGTCCAATCAGCTCCACACCCTCGTGAACCGCATCGGCCCCAGAAGCCCCCTCTATCTGGCTGGGCACACGGGCTCCGTGACCTGGCCAACGCAGCCATCGCCAGCCGGATGAGTTCACCGATGATGGGATTCTGATTCTGTCCGTGTAGTTTGAACAGAAATCAGTGCGATCGTCACACCTGTCCAACCCTTTATCAGTGCCGACCTTATTACAGACCAATTCATACCATATTGGCCACCTCGTGCGCTTATAAATCTCAACGTTCATCGTACAAAGTCCCATCACAAGGGAGAAACACAGACAACACATGTTGTCCTTATTGAAACGACTGTACGCCGTCGTATGGACCTGAAAACGAATTTTTCCTGTACAAAAATTCGGGTAAATCGTATGGGTTGACATCAATGGATCGTGGTGAAATTCAGGATTGATCGTAGACGTGCCAGTCTGATTCAATCTGGCATAGGTGTTCCTGCAAATCGGTCGTGGGTGGGCGTTCCATGTTACGAAAGCCAAAATTGAGGCCGAAGCTGTCTGAAAAGACCCACAGCTTCATATGTAGCGATAGGAACAGGTCGTCGCCACGAAGCGTTGCGCAGCCGGTGAAGCGATTCCAATCGCAGCACGGCCAACTCATCAGCTCTCGCCACAGCCAAATTGAACACTGCTCTGGAAAGTTTTTCCCACATCGCCCGCACAGGCCAGAGCTGGATTCCTCCCAGCACTTTCCGCCTGTTTGGCCCTCCGAGGAAGGAACGCCTGGCGGCCTGGGTGTGGGCAATGATTGCCATCGTGTAACGAGTTGAAGATGCGTGCCCTGAAATAGCAACATTCGCTGAGACTGAAAATAAAAGAAAAATATTTTTATTTTATTTTATTTACACCTACGTGACTTTACCGAAAGAACCAAAGAGTATGGATCCTTGCAGTCACGAAAACTTAAAATCTAGAATGCGCTGAGACGTTTGATTCTGTGCCGCATTGGGCATTCGAAGTTGGTCGAAGTTCTGTGCCTATGGATGGAGACGAGAGCTGCCGTGATCCCGTATATGACTTTTAAATGTATGTATGTTGAACTTCTTTCGCACCGTACACAGCCAACTATTGACATGGCGATAAACGTCTTCGAGGCAGTTTAACACGTAGGCTTTCTTAACTTGGCTATCGCCTAATGATGCTAGTTGTAATTAATGGCGAAACGTCGTACTGAGATTGTGAATGTTATGGATTTACTCTTCAACACACTGGTGTGCTCTACTAGTAACGAATTGGCATGTTTTGTTTACGTAACAACCCTTATTACTTTGCTGTGTTGTGTGGTTGCGGGTTTAACAACACGTGTATATTTACTCGATCTAACCCCCAAAAAATAAATCTGTATTATTTTTCAGGCAATTTCCCACCAACATGTCGTGTTTTTTGAGTGAAAAACTTAATTTGTAACCAACATTGATCGCTACAATATCAACACGTGGCGAGTGACATCTGAACCATTCCTTTGGTCCCTCTTCTAAGCTGCAATGACCAGCAGAGTGAGGCATGACCCAACAAGTTTCAAGTTTCATTTATTTGGTATAGCCCTGTGAGCCATGCGGCTCTTAAGTCGGGTGCAACCGCAACAAACTAAATATGAACAGAGAACACCTTAAAGCGACGACGCGTAACAGAAACATCCTGGAATAAACCAGCAAATATTCAAAAAATCCCAATGTGGTGCAAGTCAACAAAAACCCCTCCACGATCGACACGGAATGGGGAGGCCTCCATCTCGTAGTGGACTGACAACTGTAAATCATTATAATGCATGCATTATATATGGACACGCATATCCGGAGTTTGTGGAGTTATTTCAATTATGTTCAGCCGTCTGCATTGTTCGTCCCAATGACAAAACCACGCGTTTAGCCACGAGGTGGCAGCAGAGCCTCGTAGAAACCGCGAGACGCGGCTCGTGGTTGGTATTGTCCGCCCCACTGTCAATATTCATGGTTGAATGAAGGCCCTCCCATCGCCATGCCATTCACGCGCTTGTTTGGTCAGATTTCACCACCCTGGTCAGTGTGTTGGTGGAGGGATGTGGAAGGAGCCAGAACAGGTTAAGATTTAATTTGGCACTGATGTCAGCTGTCCTACACATACACACCGCAACCTCCTCCACATTCTGCCCTTTCGTCTGAGCCAGTTTTTGCAATAGTCTTCAAACAGCGTCGTTTCAATGAGCTTTATATTTGTGATCAGCGTGCAGATGAACTGGACAAATGAGAGTTCACGATAAGAAATGTTCAGACTTCTGTACGTGGCTTTCCTGCCACGTTCTACTCTAAACTTCCAAGTATCGTCCTACTCTTAACTTCCTTTCCCCGCACCCCTGATTAGCAAAGTTGGCGACGTATAGTGCGAAGCAAGTTCAACATTTTGGACAAATGTGAAACAGAGCCTCATAGCTCATCGGATTTCTCCAGGATAAAGGTTCTGATCTTACCATATAATTTCATGACATTTCTATCATATTTCACAAGCATGTCATTGGTATTAGCTGTGGCTGGGAATCAAATGTAGGTCAATAGGTTCACAGTGTGGTTGGTAATCGCCGCGCCACTGCTCCCCCGATGCTACAGATCGATATCACTAGGCAAGAACCAATTGAGACCAGGTGCATCTTCCATAATAGTTGTTTTTTTACAAGACTCTATGTGCAAACAGGGAACATACTGTGCTGATGAGTCCTATTGAGAACAAAACTAGTCCGCAATTTGTCTATAACTGCATCACTAATGCTGTCAGTCACGTTTGCTCACAGTTGTGATGGTGACCTAAGACACGGAGACCACAGTGTAGTTCTTCAGCAGCTGTCTGTTTGCATAATGCACGAAGACCGTGTGATTTGTCACACATTTTTTACGTGTTGTTTGAAACGTAGTGTTTCAGTTTGAGTGTTTTTTGTTGGTGTGCGTTTAAATGTTTTTTTTATGGTCGTATTTCCCACTTACCAATAATTTCGGATTATACTCGAGTCTGGCTTCGTGAGGTTTTACTGCACCGTGCAGATATACTTATGTAGCCTTACATAGAGATCCATAGTTTTTCATAGAGACATATTGACTTACGCAGAGACTCAGACTTTGTGCCTATAGACCCATACTTTTTAATCGGGGGACCTTTATGACTATAAGAGAGACTAGGTTTCTGCGAACTACTGGACATCTGAGAAAAAGCGCTTTATAGCTCATCGGATTCTTCCAGTATATATATACATATTCAAATTCTGATTCTGAATGAGTCAAGCCAATACATATTCAAGGCATAAACACTATTTTTTTTTTGAAAATATTTACATAATAATACACGGTCATTAAATATCACACGGTCAAAACATGCAATGTAATTGGAAACGCAACATTTGTTCCTGCAATGTTTATTTATCAAGACAAATCCATTCACAGTTGACAAACAGTGACTCTAAACTGAAACATGATGCAATGGTATTCCACACGTGACTGAGTGACGCACGTGAAAAAAAGATTTGTCACATCTGGACTGTCACGGAATTTAAAAGCACATCTCGTGTTACAACGAAGTCACCCGAGGTTGTAAAGATGTTATTATCCAGCTTAGAAACACATTTAGACCAGTGCAGCCTCTTTATTGACAAGGTGGGAAAGCCACGGATAGCAGAGTTCAATTCAAGGATAAAGTGAATTGTATTAAAACAAAACAGTAGAATTAGAAAACTGAGTCTAAACTCTTCACAGTTATCATGAGGAAAATTAGAATAGGGTTTCCCCTTTCTGGCAATAAAACAGGTGTTAAGATGTTCAAACACCAAATAGAAACCTTTTGCAAGGAATCAAGTCTGCATTGACCACACGTACTCGTGGCAAAACATGCAAACGTGTCGCTGATAATTAGAAATGCATTGTCTTTGATGCTACCAGGGACGGCCTTCTTTATGGCCTCGGGTCACCAGTGTCAGGCCAGAGAACGCCAAAATGCGAGTATCAGAGCACTTGTAGCTCCCATGGATAGTTGTAATGAGGACCGAGTTATGCGACATTGTAAATTGGAGTAACCAGAGGAAGTCCACGAGGTGCGTGGAGCAACACTCTGTCCTGCACAGACGCAAGTTGAGTCACAATTGCTGTACTGCCTTCTCCGAGAAAGGCAGGGCATAGGCACCTTCTCGACACCCACATGGTCAGGGAGTTTCGCACAATTTGTGTGATCTACCAACCCTCACCATAATTATACACCAGACCGCCAAAATTATACCAAAAAAACCCCTTACCCATTGCTGTAGTTGAGCATTCAATTTAACATCTCCACGTAACCGAAAAGACATATGTTGTTGGTCTGTCGGCCTGTGAGCCTCTGTTTACCAGCAGCAGTGTGTGAACATGCTTCCAGAGTTTGGGTGTCTAAACTGACGATGCCGGGTAACACAACTCCTGACCATAAAGAGGCAGGGGGGGTGGGCAGCCGGACCCAGAACCTTCATCACGGAGGGGGGAGGGGCTGTCCTGAAGTCACAAGTTCTTTAAATAGGGCCCAAGATCTATGTCAGTGGGATAAACAAGTGTAATAAAAAAGTAAAGTAATCATAATAGGCAACATTTCGGGCAATTTCCATTCCTCATTGGATACAAATCTATAATTGTATAATTCATAGGCTATTGAGGACGGCCATTGCCTGAAACGTTAACTGTTATATATTTGTTGTCCTTTCAAGGCCACACAGTGTCATTCACAATCGTGTTGCGTTTTTTTTTTTGCCAAGTGCGTTTGAGCTCCACTGCCAATGCAGCGTCACCAAATAATTTGCATACGAGTCGTCGTCTTCATCATCGTCATCATCGTGTCCATATGCAGGGGTCCCTGAAAGTCACTTTGAGGTTATGGTTGTTCTCATTCACGCAGCTGTGAGCTCGTGTGGATATGTTTGCGTTACGAGGTCGGTCGGCTGAGCTCGCCAGAGCGACAACAGCAGATTCGGAGTTCATCTTCATAAAGAAAAATGTTTTATTGAAAATAAAAACGACACACAAAAAGCAACTAAAACCGCAGCACGGAGCACGCCCGCAACACCAACCCTTCCACAAGCCGCCACCTGGTCAGAGGGACCCCCTTTAAACTCCTAGATGTAGCGCTCTCTTAACCAATCTGAGGTGACCTTAAAATCCCAGGTGGCCTTACGCGAGTGGAACCCCGCGTGTTCCTCATTACCCCGCTGCTAAATGATATTGTCACACGTCACGTGACTGCGTGCTGGTCGAGCAAGGGTTCTCCCCATTACTTAATAACATCCCCCACCTTTCAATATCTGCGTGTGTAAATGTTGATCTAAAGCTTTCGGGACTGCAGGGATTCATATTCTTGGTTCTTTCGGTAAAGTCACATAGAAGGGAAACAATAAAATAATAAAAATATAAAAAATAAAATTCTCACGACGTTTCGATTGCAACACAAGCAATCATCATCAGGTGTGATTATTTTATTGTTTCCCTTCTACGTGACTTTACCGAAAGAACCACGAAAATGAATCCGTGTGTGTGTTAACACAGATCATAACACCTATTTACAATACATCAAAATAAAGAACCTTACACGAGTCTCCTTCGCGTATCTGTCTCTCCACGTTAAAACAAACAAACACGTACCAGAGTGTTCCTTACGTAACTCAACGCAGCCGCATGGCATTCCTTGTGGGCTGTGCAACATTTCGGCAGCATTGTTTCAAGCAAACTCGGGGCCGGTTTCGAGATTCACTGCCTCATCAGCAGAGTCGGGCTCGCTTGAATCATCGCAGGCGGACTGCCGATCTTAGAGGCAAGGGCCCTCCCCGTACGATGTTTTTAGAAGATACGATCTGTTTGAATTTTTTTCGGGGGGGTGGGTGGGGGGGTTCTTCCTTCAATCCGGTTACAAGCCGCTTGAAACGGACAAACACGCGCGCGACGCTGCTGGAATGTCATCGAACCTTCCGTGGCAGCCTCGCATCTCGGCACACGTGACCAAATTTAGCTGATGCGACTTGACCAGCACTTCAAAGTAGTTTTGTTCTCATGAATAGCAATGTGGTAACAATGATTTCAAATTATTTGCTTACTATCGACGAGGAGACTTTATTCACTGCCTGTGAAGAAACCACGTCACTTCTTCTCAAACGTGATATGCGAATCACAGCTAATGTGCATACGTATTTTGTATTCATAATTTCAACTTGTAGCGTGCGCGGTGTTCGCCCACTGTCAACGAGAGAGAGAGAAGGACTCATAGGCGCGAGGTGGAACCTGCATAGACGAGCGGGAAAGGCAGCAGGCAACCAGGCGGTGGTGAGACGGTGCCAATTTGACCCCACACGCTCCAGCGGTTTATCAGGGTGGCATCGGCCAATTAATGCGTGTTTACATGTGGGAGTAAACCGGAGCACTCAGAATAACATCCCGTACAGCTGGAAAAGGTATCGCTTTCCCTCCACATGCATTTAGATGATTTGGCTGCTATAAATTGCCGCACGATCATTTCTGGCCAGGTAGCTCCTGAAAAAGAACTATGTAACTCAGTGGGCCTTACCTGGCAAAATAAAAGTTTAGCTTTAGCTTAGCAACTATTGTGTTAAAACACTTACATCGTATTTCATCGGGTTGTACTTTCAAATCAAACGCGCTGGACCTGAGGAACGCTCTCATACACAACACAAAGTTATTCTGTAATTGTCTGATAGGAAGTTCCGTATCTGTCTTATAGATACGCAGAGTTGTTGGTTCAGAGAGATAAGGTTTAGAGTGATGACGTCAAAGGTCGAACTTGACGAAAATCACACGCTGCGATGTTTACAATGAAGGTAATAGTCACACGAGTGATAAAGTGTCCTCTTGATTAAATGTGTTGCAATCACGTGGGCGCTGCCCTTCCGAACACGCTTTAGCAACAATCCAATAAACGTTGACCCAACGTCGGCCCAACGTTTCCAACCACTTGTCAACATTGGCCCAACGTTGGCATGTTTACCGGGAAGTTGCAATGTTCGATAAACAAGTTGAGATAGGATTACAGCTATTTGAGTTTTGTCCGACCGTTGAATCTCTTATGCTAACAAATGGAAACCTATTACGCGCGTTTAGGGTATTTGTCTGCTATAAATGCCCACGTGATAAGCCACTTGGTTGAGCTTTCATTCGTGGCCAGCTCGCTCCTGAAAAAGAGCTACACAGCTCAGTGGGCCTTACCTGGGACAATAACAACAACAGTAGTTACCGAGAGACATGAGTACTGCCGCTGTCGCATCATTGATCTGCCACCTCCTCGTCTCTCTGCTGATACTGCTGCTGCTATAACGGTCGCTGCTCTCAGACACTCCGTGTGCAGCCGCCGCCAGCGCGCTCATTATTCTGGGGATATGCCTCCTCCCCCCGCTCCTCCTCCTCCTCCTCCCATCGTCGCACAGCTCAGCTTTAGCGAGCCATGTCTCTCCAACCTCGTCTAGCCCACAGGTGGTTCTACAAACTTACGAACCTTTTGAGAACCAACTACCATTTATGACCATTTTACTACGCCAGTGTCCTTCGCTGCAAGGCCCTGCAGGCCACTTGCGGCTCCTTCTTCTTCAACGCGTTTGTCCCACTCGTGCGGGGTCCTCTGTCCTTGCCAACCTTCTCCACGCTGCCCTGTCCTGCGCCATCTCTCTTTCTGCTCCTCGGGCCACCGTGTCCGATCGCACCACATCGCCCCACCTCTTCTTCTGCCTTCCTCTTGATCTCTTTTCTTCCACTTGCATCACTTGTCCCTGGAGGCCTTTAATGCGGCCCCTGACTTGCGCCCCTCCGCCGACGACAATACACAAATTGTGAAAACACCCCCATTATCATCATCATCGCGCTGCTGTCAAACCTTCAATGGTTTCCAATATATGGCAGCCCTCACACTGATGATTACTTATCGGCGAAAGTTCCCCCCCCCCCTCTGAAAAATAGTCTTCTTCTTATTCTTTGTCGTGTCTCCTGACCAACCTATAATGGTCTTTCCCCAATATTCTGCGCAGGCCACCGCTTCTGGTGTTGGCATTTCCAAACACTTTGAGGACTGCCATTGTGGGTGTTGCAGGGCATCTTAGGAGATGAGATCCATGATTTGCTTCTCCCGACAAGCACACATTGTTCGGTTGTGCATAAGCCACCATGATTTCACGAGAGAGTTGCAGCAACTGCCGTAACCCACTCCCTCTCAGTCTGTGTAGGCTCCGCCATGTGAGCCATTTGGAATTGGAGCCAGATTCGAGATACTCACGGGGGGGGGGGGGGGGATTCCCCAACGGCTCCATTGAAAAATTAGTGAAGAACACTGACTTACATGAAGCAGTCTCCTTTGTACACGGTGCATGCTTTCTGGTTTGAATGGAAACGAGGAGCAACTTCCTCTTGCCGCGCTTTGTATGTACGTATGTCTGAACTTAATTTGCACCGTACGTAGCCAACCGTGCCAATCGGAGGTGCGGACCTGTTCCGCCGGCTTCTCTGGCTGTTGATGGGAGACAGAAATCGGACACCCCCCCTGCCCCCTGGCGTCGTTGAGCAAGCGCCAACTCTCGGTTGGACGTGTGACTTGCGTCAGTTCGCCGGAATGTTTACCTGGCCTCACCTGCGTGGGCTTAGCACGTGTGCCGGGGTCTGCGCGGGGCCACACGGCTGCCGGCCGCTGGCTCTGAGCCAAGGGGAGCCACCGCCCGTGACCCGCTGCCGGGCGTAGGAATGCCGCTTCCTGCTGCCCCGCCACGCGACTCCCGCGAGGATTCCACACGAATCCCCCCCCCCTCCCGTACTGCGCCTCCCCTCCCCACTGCCGTGACGTCGACTCAAGCCTGGGCTCGTTTCTTGGGAAATCTAAGAATTTCTTAAATGTGAGCACAGCACAATGCGTCAAACAAGCCAAGCATCAAACAAAAAACAATCAACACATTCGTCATATATATGGATTGACAATAGGGCCTGCATACGGTGTGAATGGACTAGTGGCCACAGGAGGTAATGACAGGGGAGTCAGTTGTGAGTACGAAGGGACTGTTGGCTACGGGAATATTCAAGAAAGGAGCGTGGTCAGGTGACGGAAGAGGACGGTAGAGTTTTGCAGGTGGAGTAAGCACCCAGAGTCAGCGAGAATTATCGAGGGAGGCGTGGCCTCGTTTGGTATATAAGGGAGATGCACGGGAGACACAGGGCTGTTGCAGTGGGGTCTCCGCCTGATGTCAAGTGAACGTGTCTTCAATAAAGTGCCATCTCAAGAGAAGTGTGTCAAGTCATCATTGCATATGTAGTGTCGTCTGTGCGTGCGGGTGGCATGCGTTGCACAGTCAGCCGGATACGAGGTGGTCGCAGGAGGCTCCCTTTTTATTATTGTTTCTGAGCTTACGCCACCACTCAGGCCCCCTCTCTCTCTCACACACGACCCCGCTGCCACACGACCCGTCCCGGACACGACCCTGTCCGCATTGCACCAATGGCGTCGACCGGGACAGCCAAGTACTGTCCGGCCGCGCAATGATTGGGCGAAGCCGGCAGCGACGAGGGCTGCGACAACGACAGCGACGACGAGACGAGTCCAATCCCAGCACCGGCAGCCTGGAGCTCTCACTGTCTGCTGCTTTTAATCCCCTCGGCGCGGCTTGGCTCCGCCATAGCCGCTCCTCCCTTCTCGAACCCTCCAAAGGGTTCCAGGGGCTTCCACACGAGGTCTATCATGACCCTTGCCCCAGTTCCTCCACCCTGCCGGCACACACACGTATATACTCAGCGGCGTGTGCGCTAAGTACCCACCTGCAGTTTCAGCTGCTGTCCAACAGTCAGCGCTATGTCACTACACATAGATACAATTTATATACATAATATTTAAGACCAAAGCAGGAGGAGGATTTCTCCACAACTCTGGCTCTTCGGCTGCTGATGCTAGTTGCAATTACCGGCAAAACGTCGTACTTGAATTGTAAATGTTGTAGTGGGTTTACTCTCCAACAGACAACCGGTGTGCTGTACTAGTGTAGTGACTAACTCGGAGATGATAAGACTTGGAGGCACTTCTTTATTAACAAGCACCATCGGGGTTAACACTCTTCATAATTAGTCCGTCTATTGTCGGTGACGCTACTCAGCCAGGACAGTTGGTAGGCTGCCTGACTGGTGATGCCCCAAGATGGTGAAGACGGAGACGACGAGAAGAATGGTGAAGACGACGAAAAGGACGGTGAAGACGACTTCAGCAGCACGATGGGGATCCCACTCCAACAACAGCCCCGAGGTCCACCACAGTCAGCGTGGCCTGGCTCCGCCCCCGGCCACGCTCCCTTTCTGGAACCTACCAGCGGGTTCTTGGTGTGCCCCTTCTGTGACCTTTCCCCGAGACCCCCCTCTGGTGTATCACGTGGCCTGCTGACGTCAGGGCTGCCGTATGCAGCAGCCAGCGTTATGCCACTACTCTATGCCACGACACTAGTCACGAATTGGCACGTTTTGTTTACGTGACAAACCTTACTAATTGACCGTGACGAGTGGTGGCGGGTTTAACAGCACATTTAAATATTACGCGATCTAACCCAAAAAAACCTCTATTATGGATAATATTGGTCGCGAAAGTCTACGTGTTAAACTCATAAAATATATGACAGGTGACGTTTTGAGCAACGGCCCTTCTTCAGAGCACACGAATAGGGAGTCTAGAGAGACAGAGGGGACGATGCGAGTCTGGGACTGCACTTTACACCGCGGGGCCTGATGAGAATTACATCCCATGCTCGGTTTGTAAATAGGTGTTTGAATAGTTGCATACTATTCGTTACTGAGTACCAGACAAACCCTTCAATGAATATAATCCAAAGGTATCTCCACGAAATTAACTAATTTATATTAAAAGTCAAATTATTAATTGTTGCTGGCACATTGCATTGTGGAAGTTTTGTTGCATAAAACAGGTGCCAGTGGCTGCATTGGGGCGATGTTGTGAGCAGAGTGAAACTCCACTGTTGTATTGTACCATGTTGCAGCTTTTATGCTCCACGCCGTCACCAACTTACGCTGACCAGCGTGGTGAAGTATGGTCAAATCACCCGCATCATATGTCGTGGCCCTCATCCAGCAGTGGATAGCCAAGGGGGCTGTGTCACTGGGCGAGAAGCCACACTGCAGTGGCTGGAGCGTGTCAAAATATTTTTGCGTTGGCTCCTGATTTGATCACTCTCCCCTTCGCCTTTATCTTTTAACCTTGCGTAACATGAAATGAATGGTAAAAATATATCAACTGGTACATGCCGAGTAATTTGGTAATGGGATTAGGGGCCGTCCATAAATGACGTCACGTCACGCACCTGCGGGGGGGGGGGGGCAGTCGCCCTCCAGCAACAACAGAAGGCAGAGAAGCGACGCTCACAACAACGAGCGGAGAGAGCAGAGGGAGAGAGAGCGCACTTGCCCTAACAGTTTGGTAAAGGCTATACGGGGGATCTTTGTCTTTGGGGAGCGATGGCGCAGTAGTTAGCGCATTGCGCTATGAACCCGGCGACCGAGTTCGATTCCCACTCACGACCAACATCAGTGGCGAATAAATTTAATGGTCCTGGGCCTCTCGTAGTTCAACTCGGCTTTAAATGAGTGCCTGGTGCAGTGCGTAAACATCAAAAATGGGAAGACAAAGGCGGCCGGGCGTGGCGCTGGCTACCCACCCCCCTCGTGCGCCGTGCCACCTTTCATAGGCGCTACTCGCTAACGGCACTTGCCCCAACAGTCTGTGAAGGCTATAAGGGGGAGAGGGGGGGTCTTTATGTGTGTTGTAATGTGGAGGTGTGTGCAAGCCTGTCAACCCGCACGGTTTAGCCCCCGTATTCTTGTACAGGGAAATTGCGTGTGCAGGTCCATACGGCGTACGTCCGTTTCAATCCGGGCAAAATTATGTATTGTCCATTTGTTTGCGTTTCTCTCTTGTGACGGGACTTTATAGGAAAAACGTTGAGATGTTTAAGGGCACGGGGTGACCAATGAGGTCTGTAATAAGGTAGGCAGCACTGATAAAGGGTTGACAGGTGTATGTGTGGGTGTCGTGGGGGTGTGTGTGGAGGCATTGCCTTTGAGCTAAGTGGAAGGAGCGAGGAGGATGGGTGCAAGAGTTGAGCGCTGAGCGTCCAAAACTGGCTCAGGCCGGGCCTGCCCCAACCTGGGCCATCAGCGCCGCGCCTTTGATCCCAAGTGTGTCGTTGTCAGCATGCCGCCGACACACTCCGCTTGTCGCCGCCACGCGATCTGCACTTCCCGAGTCGCTGGCAGCAGCGCAGCCGGGATGAGGCACCACGGGAGGAGTTCCACCCGATACGATTCGATGTCTCCGCAGGTTGCGCATTCATCCGTGCGGCTATTGATTAACACTGTCCATACATCAAGTTAGCAACGCTCGTTTACCCCGGAGATGTTAACTACCTCGTAGTTTGCGTGTCGCTCTCTCCCCGTGGTCGCGTGGATTTTTCTCCGGGCCGTCCGGTTTTGCCCTCCACATTTCGAATCAACATCACGCGTTTAGAGTATTTGGCTGCTGTACATTTCCACGTGATGATAAGCCACTTCGTTGAGCTATCATCTGTGGCCAGGTCGCTTCTGAACAAGAGCTACACAGCTCAGCGGGCCTTGCCCTGGTAAAATAATAAAGCCACACCAAGTCGTAAGACTTTCTTTCAAGAGGGTCTTGCTGATTGTTTGCAGTACTGGAGGACGATTGCCCTGCTGGCAGAGTCCTTGGTGTCGGCGATTTCAATGACTCTTAAACGACACCAACGTTCCACGGACGTCGGAGAGCCGCAGTGTGGCGCTAGCTTACTGCGTTGGGTACCGCAGACCTGCGACTTCATGCCGCCCGCTGTCAGAGCTGGGGGGGGGGTGGGGTGCCGACGTCACGTATCTACCCTGTGACGTCACGTAACCACCCAGTGACGTCATTTAGCAAGAGTAGGCCACCGCGTGTTGGCATTGCCGTTCAAAATGAGAACAATTGTAAATTATCTTCTTGGTTCTTTTGGTAAAGTCACGTAGAAGGGAAATAATAAAATAACAAAAATAAAACATAATAAAATACAATTCTCACGACGTTTCGGCCACAACGCAAGCAGCCGTCCTCAGGTGAAGAACAGGTATGTCGGAAAGTCAGCATCTGAATGAACACCACCAAGCTTGGCAGCATATATTTAAGCTGAGTTAGAGGAGGAAGGGCGCCTTGACAAAGGAATTTGCATATCAACAGAGAAATTGAGAATATTTATGAAAAATGCAGTTATGGGATTAGTCACTACTTGTGAAATGCGTAGGAGGTGGGGGGGGTCTCAAAGTCATATTATGCCCGTGCATTATGTAGGATTAGCAGCAACAAAGGGAGGAAGTAGGGTTAGCAGTAATAAAGGGAAGTAATTTTAATAGTAAGGAGCTGCAGCAGCTAAACCACCACGTAAAAAACTAAAATATAAACTACATCGATATCATCAGTATACTAAATATACTCTCCAATAAGCTGAGGTACTAACAGTAAGTCATACATTACAATTCTATGTCGCAAAAAATATAATATGCCTCCAGCTAAACTTTTTTTTCTTAACTCCACACGGATCTACCCCGTACTATATACTGCCATAGACAAACCCAACATTAATTTATATACTGCATTTCTATACACCACCCTATACCTTAGACTATACATTGTAATATTACACTATGTATTATTCTACCCACCCTACTGTATACCACACTGCTGTATATTCACTATACAATTACGATACTATATATTACCTTATACATTATATTAAACATTACACTTTTATACTATTTATTGTTATACAATCTGCTATACACTATACCATTGACCGTCGTGTGAAAGGTACTAAGAGGAAGCAACGAAATATGTCAATGGGAGAATGGTAGCAGGAGACTTGTAGCGGACCAAAGACTCCATTCCCTGCGGAGAAAACAAAAGATATATAGTCAATGCCAGTGAGTGGACTGCGGTCTTAAAGTCACCGTAAACGTGAACACAATCAGTTAAGATCCGAAATGGTTTATTCCGTCCTTCCAATGATTGCTGAGCTAAAATCCATCTTAAATTTCGATTTAAAGCTTTCGTGACTGCAGGGATTCATCTTCTTGGTTCTTTCGGTAAAGTCATGTAGAATGGAAATAATAAAATAATAAAATAAAACATAATAAAATAATTCTCACGACGTTTCGGCCACAACGCAAGCAGCCGTCCTCAGGTGGAGAACAGGTCTGTCGAGAAGACAGAGTCTGAATGACACGCCCCAGGCTTGGAGCGACTATTTAAGCTGGGATGGAGGGGCGAAGAGCGCATTTCACAAGTAGTACTAATCGCATATCTGCATTTCCCATAAATATGCTAAATTCCTCTTGATATGCAAATTATTTTGTCAAGGCACTCTTTGCCCCTCCACCCCAGCTTAAAAAGTCGCTCTAAGCCTGGGGCGTGTCATTCAGACTCTGTCTTCTCGACAGACCTGGTCTTCACCTGAGGACGGCTGCTTGCGTTGTGACCGAAACGTCGTGAGAATAATTTAATTATGTTTTATTTTTATCATTTTATTATTTCCATTCTACATGACTTTACCGAAAGAACCAAGAAGAAGAATCCATCTTCTCAGTGGAAATTGTCTCTGTGTTTGTATATGTGGATCGCCTCATGAACGAATCTCTCATGGAAGCCAGATGGCTTGCAGAGAACCTCTGTCTTGGAGAAGTCAATGTCATGTGAGCCCACTGAATTGTAACAGTGATCTGCCACGGCTGAGGTGTTTGTCCTACCGTGTTTCAGGTCTGCTTTATGTTCACAGATGTGGTCCGAGACATGTCGTTTGGCTTCTCCAATGTAACTGCTACCACAGAGGCAACTTAGTTTGTAGACGCCAGGGTACTGTATGTCTGGAACCACATCTTTTACAGACGGGACCAGATCACAAATTTTATGTACTGTGTTGAATCGGACCTGGATCTTGTGTTTATTCAGGATTTAGGAGATCTTTTTTGTGACCCCCGCAATGTAGGGTAAGGTGATGGTTTTGAATGGCTCCTCAACAGGATCCTTCTTGATGGTTGGAGTGATGGCTTTGCGGATTGTGTAGTCGGAGTAACCATTAGCCTTAAGAGCTTGGCGTACGTGCTTGAGTTCACTGGCAATGTGTTCCTGGTCGGAGATGCATTGGGCTCTATGGTGTAGAGTCTTGAACGAGGGAATTCTTCTGGGATGGATGATGGTGGGAATACACAATCATCGACCGCCCCGCCCCCTCCCCCTCTTACTGCAGTAAGTGGGGCAGGGGACCCTCCTGATCGAGAATCGTGAGACTCGGGGAGACTTTCCTGAAAGAATAAAAACAAGCGTCATGATAATAGTAATAACAACAGTAATTTTAAGTAACGGTAATTATAAAAGCACACGGTTGTGATAAGAATTTTGGGTGTTCATTGGGCGAGGTGTGATGCAATCGACGCAATCAGCCATCGCGACCTTTCCTTGTCCTTGGAAAAAATAATTCTGAGTCTCGAGCAATGCAACTGGATTCTAAAAAATGCCTCGGTTTAGTCGCTCGCGCCGGTCGGCACTGTGTAAACACATTGCTCGCGAAGGCGTGTCGTCTCGCGAAACATTTGTCAAGGACCTCTGCCGACCAATCAAACTGAATTGAGAGCTGAAAATGAGCGCGAGAAGCATAGAAAGACACGCGCTCGTGAATTTCACCGAGAGACATGGATCAGAGAACGAATAAAAATCACAACACATTGGATGGAGGCACGTACTTATCCATGCACTTATATATCCATGTAATTATTTACCTTATATGCTTATTTACTTATACGTCCATGCACTTATTTATCCAGGAGATCCACACCGAATCACGTGACTCTTTTTCTGGAGGTTTCCTCCTGCCGCTACATTGGACTTTTAATTGCAAAACGTTTTCACCCAATGAATGATGAGAGTTCAGACAAACAGGAGCAAACCGGAGCACTGGTGTCCTCCCGGTGCTCCGAGGGAGCAACACTCGATCCCCCTTGCAGATGGAACAGGTGGAGATCATTCCACATCTTGTCAAAATTCTAGACAGCCTTCTCCCGGCGAGCACCTCGACGCCCGCGAGAAGGGAGTTTCACATCATGTGTGTGTGATCCACCAACCCTCGCGGCCTCCACAGCGCTAGACGACAGAGCCGCGTGCGTATCCGCCACTGCCGGGCCGTGCTACCACGGGACAATGGACAACGGACGAGACTGGGGACAGTATTGCAGGCAGTGTTCGACCACCAACTATCCACAGAGACGTACAAACTGCGAGGGGGTTTGCACGTTTTCGTGATATCGAAAACCGACCCATCAACGAAGACCTCAACAATGTCCCTCGCCGCCGACTCAAATCCCGATCCGCCCTTCTGGGATCGCGCTGCTGTAACCACCATCCCAGATTCCCCCCCCCCCCACCCAGATCCGTAAAACCGCCGGCAAACAGAGTGGAACAACACGGACGCTCAGAATAAACACCTCCTCACTGGGGACCCAAACATCGCCCTCCTCCTGGCTTTGACATTCCTCCTCGAAGGCACCCTCTCGTGTGCCCATCAACAGCATCAGAACATCAACAGGCCCGTAGCATATGCGACTTTTGCTACTAGGATAATCCGGCACTGCACCTCCTTCACGAATGGACATTTAAAGACACAGACACAGTCGTGCGATTGTGGCTTTTTAACCCCAACTGTGGACCACCTGGAAATTTCCACCACCAGCGATGAGGGCCGCTCCGCCGTTGGATATCTTTTGCGTGTTTAAGCAGTAATTCACAAGATGCGTTATCAGTGCCGGATGATCCTAGTAATAAAAGTAGCAAATGCTACGGGCACCACACTTTCAAGGGCCCCCCTGCTAAATGCTTTCGAGCTATCAATTCCGGTTCAGTGATTCTGCACTTGCTTTATTACTATAGTACTATACTGCCTTCAACTTTTATGAACGACTGGGTGTTTAAGGTTCGCGACTTGTCGTATTATCTGCCTGTATAGCAAATGAAAAAAGTACAATTACTTTACTATGCAAGTTACAAATTCGTGTTTTAATATTTACGGGGTTTTTATTTTTTATTTAGGGCCCCTTTATAACATATGCAACAGGCCTCGCACTAGCTTCATCCGGCACTGTGCATTGTCTGCCCACGTCATGTTTTAGTCGCCCACGTTGCTCAATGTCTACAATAGTTTCAGACGTAGTAGTCGGGCTTTCGCGACCAATATTGTCCGTAATAAAGGTTTTTTTTGGGGTTAGATCATGTAAATATGAATGTGTCGTTAAACCTTCCACCACCCAACAGACCCAATTAGTTACTACTTCAGCAAACCGGTGTGTTTGAGAGTAAACCCGCAAAAATTACAATTCTAGTACGACGTTTCTCTGGTGATTACAACAACCAGCTTCATCAGGCGATAGCCAGAATTGTGGGAGAAGTCGTCCCGTCCCTGTCTTAATTAGAGGAATGTTCAACTATTGTCCACAATAATTCAACATTCTCTCACGATAAATGCACGATCCACCGACCCCACGCCCTAACGTGCTCCCTCGCAGACGTGCGTCACCGCCGCTAATCTCTGCCATCGACCTGTGGATCTCAATGGTGCAGGTATCGGTTGCTCTTGACAGGAGCCTTATCAGCATTTGGCCTTTCCGGGGCAACCGACCATCATTGAGGCGTGGAATTCAAAATCTTCAAGGGAGACGCAAATATCGTCTCGTGCAATCTCGCCGACCGCGACCGAGCATGAGGGCCCGGACACTGAGGTCACAGGAGGGGGTGGGGGGGTGTGTTAGGGGGTGTGCGCGCTCGCGATTGGCTCGGCGCGTGTGGGTGTGTGCTCGCGTGACCCTGCCATGTGGGTGTGGGTGGTGGGTCGGGTGAGTGTGCGTGGATGTTTTTTTTGTTGTTTGTGATGGGTTGGCGTGAGTTCGACTGTCCACTTCCGTGTGTGTTCCCGCATCACGTTAATAGAGCGGTCGGTGGTGGTTCGTGCGCCGCGAACCCGGTGACCCCAGTTTGATTTCCCGCTCATGGCCAACATGAGTGACGAGTGTCTGAACCGATCACGGGCCTCCCCTATGTCCACTCAGCCGTAAATCAGGTTTCTGGTGTGGCGTGAAACACATCTGCGCTTGGAGAGACAAAGGCGTCCGGGTGTGGAACTGGCCACCCCACCTCTACCATGCGATGCCAGCTTTAACAGGTTGGCCTGCCAACGAGATGGATTGTGTGAAGAACTCGCAAATCTCTAAAAGGTCTGGGCACAGTACGATCTCTGGAGCTATTCCAGTCGGCAAGGCTGCGTTGGCTGCACCATGGAGTCCACATGCATAGCCACCGCATGCCCGATCAACTTCTGTTCGGCTGGATGAAGAGGGGGGCCAAATGCGCGCGGCACAGGCTAGAGAAGGGATGGGCTAATGTGGTCCAGGTGGAGATGGAGCTGTTTGGCGTTGTCGACGACTGGTACCAGCGGTGGTCGAGATCGGCTATGGTGGAGGAGGCTTATGATGAAGGACGCTACTGGGCTGTTGGTGGCAGTTGCCATCCAGAAACAACGGAGAGCGAAGAAGCGACGCTCACAGCAACGGGTAGAAAGCCAGGCGAATTGAAACGCGGCGGGTGTGCATACTGGGAAGAACCAGTGGCAAATCTATCGGCCATCTGAGAGAGTCAAGCTGCAAGATGTGCATCTGTCCCATATCCTCACGCCAGTAAGAGGCGTGCTGGCCTCAGAGTGAATGTCGCGTGGCACAAGCGCGGCCGCGATGTCACCGTCACGTCGTGACGACTGGCGGCTGTTGTTGCTGCGTGTGTGGGTCAGAATGTTTGTGGGGAGCAGGCGCTCAGTGGCTAGCGCACCGCCCGGTGAACCCGGCGACACCCGAGTTAGATCGATTCCTGCTCACAGCCAACATTGGTGAGGAATATCTGGACCGGTGATGGGCCTCCTCTAGGCCGACTCCACTCGGGAGACAAAGGCGACCACGCGTGGTGCTGGCCACCCACCCCTTCGTATGCCATGCTGGCCCTAATCAGTGCTCGCTAACAACACTTGCCCCCAACAATATGTTGAACGCTATATGGGACATCTTTGTGTTTTGTGTGTGTGTTTGGTCCACGAGTCCTTAAATGATACCGGACTTGATTATTGTGTTTTTTGGCAAATCTGTATTTTCATGCACTGCCAAAAACATGCCAATGAATCCATTGCCATCAACGAGGCAAAGCGCCAACGTGGCGATGCAATTCGTTTTGGCAGATTGATCAAAACGTGGATCTGGCTCGGAGTGTCACGGCGTCTCCCCACACTCTGAGCTGGTTTAAGTTGTGCTGGGGGTTTGAACCCCGACTTCTGTTTCAGTTTCATTTATTAGGTATAACCCTGTGAGCCATGCGGCTCTTGACTCGGGTGCAACCGCAACAAAACAAAAATGTGATGAACAAGAAACATCTTAAAGTGACTACATGCAACAGAAACATTCTGGAAAAAACAGCAAAGTCTTCCAGAAAAAACACCGTATTTCAACGCTGTGTGCAAAAATCCCAGTGGGATGCATGTCAAACAATAACAACCCTAAGATAATGAAGATTAAAGTTATCAGGCTAACTCTGTACTACAACAAACAAACATGGCTAAACCAAAACCAAAACGTTTTCAAAATCACCAAAATAAAGCTATAAAAACAAAGTAACAGTGCTCATAGGAACTGTGATTCAAATTTAACAATAAACGATATACATAACATGTACGACCAAACTTTGCAGCCAAAGCTGGCTGCATGAGTCACTCCATAACAGCAGGAGCATCAGTAGCAGAATCAAAAAAATTAAATACACCTTTAAAGATCAGCACACTATAGTCAAAACTCAAGATCATACTGTGCAGCGGTCATCCGGAATAATACATTTGATTTCAGGCCATTTTGAATAGCAGTGGCAGCTAGGGGTGTACAACTCCTCTAGAGCAGTTTTGAGTAAAGATCTCACAAGTAGTGATACAAGTTGCAGTTTATTGGCAATAGCGTTCCAGACCCTGGGGGCATCAATATAAAAGGCCCTTCCTCCAGTTTTTGTACGGCAATAAGGAATGTGAAGCTGGTAAATGAGCGAAGACCTGAGGTCACATTTGTTCTTCAAAACAGTGAGGAAATTCAGCAGGTAGTCTGCTGATTTTTTTGTAAGTACATCGTGAATAAATAAGATCTGATGCACAAGCCGTCGATCATTAAGAGAAGTTAAGTTTGACCCAATGTAGAGATCGCAGTGGTGGGTCCTATATGGGCAGTTCAATGCAAATCTTAAGGCCGAGTGATACATTGAGTCAAGCTTTTTCAGTAAAGTACTGGGGGCTGATTTATACACGATGTCAGTGTAATCAAATAGAGGCAGTATGATAGCTTTTATCAATTCCAAGCGGAACATAGGGGGAAAGCAGTGCTTGTGTCGATACAGAAAAACATTTTTTTATTTTGTCTTTTTACCAATATAGTCAATGTGATCTTGAAAATTCAGTTTTGAATCAAATATGACCCCAATATATTATAGATCTTGACTTGCTCTATTTGATGATTATTTAAGGAATTTAATTGGGGGGAAATAACTGCCCGCTTTAGTCCTGGTGAGAAGCATAGCACCTTGGTTTTGGAGGTATTTAGGACTTGAAGGTCATGTGGATGGGGAGAAACTGATTGGTTCACCCAACGTTCAAAGAAATCCCATCAGAAAGTTGTTTTTACATTCATTGTCTCAGATTATATCAGTGGTGAAAACAATTACCATCCAAACTATCACCACGTTCTATCAATCAATCAATCGATCGTTATTTTCTGTGCCAATATCGCCCTCAATAAAGTAAGCATCAGTGCACATTGCAACAGAATGATACAGGGCGACACAGACGACTTTCAGCAACATAAACAATGCCATCGAACATAATTATCTATCACGAACCATTTATCCGTGGGGCACCATGGGAAGGCGATTAGAGTCAATAATGTAATGCATGGGAGAATAAAAAAAGAGAATGGTACAGGGAAGAGAGAAGAGGATGATCGGGAAACCGGAAGGGGATGCCAGGACGGAAGCCCCCTAAGATGGAGAGAGAGGAGGGAACGGCCCAAGATGATCAGCAGCAAGAAGAGAGGAAGAGAAGGAGCGACAGGCAGGAAGGGGGGGAAGGAATGACCAGGCCAAGATGTGGTGGATTGAGAGGGTGATGCGTTGTTGCGCTTGGAGATCGGAAGACCGACAATCGATGTTCGGTGGCATGACGATGGAATTCGTCGTGATTTCTCACTTAACGGAGTGAGGCTCCGTGAAGGCTGCGGCCATCTTCCGCTCCAGAGGGCGACGATGAGAGGGGAGGGAAAAGAGAGAAGGAAGCGAGCAGGCGGAAGTGAGCTGTGTGGAGCAGCGGCGGCTGTTTTCACAGGGAGAGGGGCGAGGGATTCAGAGTGGGATTGGCCACACGGAGGTCACGTGATTGACTGGAGGCTCGAACTGCTTCAGAATAGCACGGTTGCCTACGTACGGTGCGAAATAAGTTCCAACACGCACACACACGTCAATAGAGACGTGTCATGTGCTGGCATTGCAGGCACATGAGCCTTCTACGATATGGCGCATCTTCTACGCCCACATTTTGTGTGGCGATCCGCCAACTCAACGCCGTCAGGATCAGAGGCCACGTGCGTAGCCGCCACTAGCTGGCTCAATCGCCCCCCAACCTGCTCCCAACCTGCTGCTCCATTCCATTGTTTCAATGCGAGTATCAACATTTCGCAACTGTCATAGGCAGCGACGAGGGACCAGGACTAAAAAACAAAATCGCCCTATGCATTTGTCAACACGCCGGCCCAAGTTCGGCTGGATGTTGCGACGTGACGACTCGTGCGCGTGATTTCGCCGCACGATCCCATTGGCACCGTTTAGGGCTGGGTCCAACAAAGCTTAGAGGTCATAATTGTTTTCATCCGATTACATTTAGTATTTTCCCCACACAGATCGGCAGCCCACCAGCCCTCGGAATGGTCCGGCCCCACCAGGCATTTGCCCTATGGACTTCTACCCTATGGCCAGTCCAGGCCTGGTCGCATGTGTACTTTACTATTCTGTCTCTTCCATTCGTGCTCCTCCGACATAAACACGATCTGTGGAAATTCCTGTGAGATCTTATCTGTAACCGTGAGGTCAACATTTTCGGAACAATTTGACCTCAAGTTGGTGACATGCTCCCGCAGATATTACCGGCTTCACTGGCTCGGTGGAAAGCTCACGCCTCAAGATGGGCCAATCCGGATTGAAGTGGCTTGACGAACAGTGCTGATGAGTCTGGGTTGGGCATAACGAGTTTTGGATGCATTACGCTGAATTACGTGACCTCAATCATCACCAGCACCATCACTGCCACCGACACCCCCAAACACACCCCCAAAGACAAACCCCCCCCGGATTGCCTGCGCAGGCTGTCGGGGAAAGTGCTGTTAGCGGGTAGCACCTATGAAGGCACACGAGGGGGTGGGTGACCTGTACCACGCCCGGGCGCCTTTGTCTCCCCAGTGGCGAAGTTTACTACACACCGCACCAGGTACTCATTTGAGACTGAGTCGACCTCGAGGAGGCCCAGGATCGGTTCAGAAAATCGTCACCGGTGTTGTCCATGAGTGGGAATCGAACTCGCGTGGCCAGGTTCGTAACGCAGCGCGTTAACCGCTACGCCACCGCTCACCCCCAATCGACACACCTCCTCACACCCCCCCC
>CM025636.2:11075802-11089209 GCA_014621495.2 Entosphenus tridentatus
CTCAAACACTACCACTCACTCAAACACTACCACTCACTCAAACACTAACACTCACTCAAACACTACCACTCACCAAAACACTACCACTGACTCAAACACTACCACTCACTCAAACATTACCACTCATCCCAACACTACCACTCACTCAAACCCTACCACTCACTCAAACACTACCACTCATCCAAACACTACCACTCATCCAAATGTAATGTGAGGTTATATCCGGGTCGTAGACGGATTACAACTCGTCACGATGATTGGCTCTGCCGGTCCTGGTCCATAGCCAATGGGGGGAAGCCTAGGGGCGTGGCCCTGACCTAATAGAAAGGTGACAGCTGTTTGCAGACGATTGGTTCTGCTGGCTTTAGCCACAGCCAATGGGGAGACAAGTCAGGGGCGTGGTTCCGGGAGCCTACAAGGGGAGTCCAGAAGATTCCATAGAGGCTAACCAGGATCGGTGAAAACGTACCACGTGACCCAGGTATTAAATAGGGGTGGAGACGAGCAACACGTGGTCAGAACTGGATCGAACGGAGGAGGAGGCCACGCGAGAGCGGGGGTCCAAGTTGCCACATGGCTGTGCGCGTCTCTCTCTCTCTATCCCTCTCACGCTGCCTGTCAGCAGCGTGAAGGAAGTACTGTAATGAAAAGCGAATAAAGACCGGATTCCAGAAGTCGCCTCAACGACCTTTATTACATTGGTGACAGAAGTGCTTCTTGAGACCGTTTGGACAATTATTAGAAAATGCCCAAGCGCCTCAAGAAAAGAAACCCACCGAATCCTCCGTCAGATAAAGATGTCGAGGCGGATGAGGACGAGCTGCGGGGAGCCACAGGTCCTCTACAGCCATCGGCCGTTCTCCCCGACGCCGCGCATTGCCGACAGGCCGGCGAGGCGACGTCTCCGGCTGCGGACAAGGGGCGGCGTTGGGTGGCGGAGCAGATAGAGTCGCTCCGTGCGATCCTGCTAAATCTTGCAACGGTGGTCGCGTCATCAGCGGCCCTCGGTCGGCCGCGTGGAACTCACCCAAGGGCCGATGACCAAGATCTTCAGCGGGAAACGCCGTCTGCCATTACTCCTGCCACGAAGGGAGAGGCCTCCATCTTGGGCGGGGCTGCTGCAACGGAGCCCCCAGACGCCATCTTGGGTGGGGCTGCTGCAACGGAGCCGCCGGATGCTATCTTGGGTGGGGCTGCTGCCATGCGGCCACCGGACGCCATCTTGACGGAGCCACGTACTGCGCGAGGAGCGGGATCTGACACGCCCGAGGCCTCGGATATTCTCCACGGCCATCGCCTTCCTCAAATTAAAAAATTTGTCGCCGGGGGCGACTGGAGCGCATTCACGTGGCGGTTCGAGTCAGCCTTTCAGTCGGTGCAATGGACGGAGGCAGAAGCGCTGGAGGCTCTGCCCATGCTGTTGGATGATGTCTCCTTGGCAGTCTTCCGATCCATCCCGGCGAGTAAGAAAAAGATGCTGCGTGACGCTTTCACAGAAATGGCCGAGTTCTACGAGTCGCCGACGGCGGCTACCAGGAAATTCATGCAGCACCGTCGAGGAGTGGGAGAATCGCCCTTGGCCTACCAAGGGGCGCTGTTAGCGCTTGCCATGGCCGCCTACCCCGATTCGTCAGCCGATCTCCTGGATCCTCTCATCCTTTCCAGAATGATTGAGTTAGCCCAGGAACTTAACATCTCATTACCCGTGTGCGGCCACGAACCGCTAACGTCTCGATGGGCGGCGTGCTGCTTGGACGCCAAGTTCAACCTCAAACGCTGGGATAGGATGGCTGCATGGACACGAGATCCTGAGATAGACTGGCCACCGTTGGGATGGCCTCCACGTCGGGTCGTCCACGGCTCCAACGACTCTAGCGACGACGAGGTGATGGCTACTGTTCCTCGCTGGGTTCCGAAACGCCGGCCACGCGAGCAGCGTGATGGGGCCGGACGACCACGAGCGGGACCGGGGCGACTGACCGCCGGGCGGTGGCGGCCACGTGTTTCAAGTGGGGCCGACGAGGCCATTTCGCCCGGGATTGCCGCTGCTGACCTCAGCCTTCTCAGCACCCGTCGGGCCGACTTCCATCTCCTCCACCGGACGCGGATCCATGGCACCCTCGGGCAAGTCGGCACATATCAGACACCCGGCAGATCTTGACACACCACCCATCCACTCGCACACATGTTTGCACTCCGGAAGGGAATTGTGGGTCACCTGTGTCAATGCCACACTCGGTTACACAATGGAAAAAATTGGCTCGAAGGTTGGTGGCAGCCGCGTCGGGGTCCTCGACGGTATGGGGTACCATCGATGGGATCGATGTCCGTATTTTGGTGGACATCATTTCTGATGTTATTTTTCATCTTTTGTCCATTCCTACGTCGCGGATCCGACCGGCTAACGACGCATGCATTGCTGCAAATGGGGATAGCATGGGTATTTTTGGGCGAGTAGATGTGCGCATTGCTATAGGGAATATCACCGCGGAGGGACCAGATTTGATCTTGCGTTCATTGAACGTCCCATGCTTATTGGGCACTGATTTCCTTCGCCGCATGCCCGTTAAAATACTCGTCGACCAAGGTTGCTTGGAAATGCCAGGGGGCCGTAGAATGTTGTTCCTGCTGCTCCTGCGGGGCCGTTCGCCCCCAGGGAACGCTGTTAACGCGATTGTTGCTGCCACGGTAGAAGTACCATCAGGCTCACAAATGCTTATTCTGATGCATTACCGAAAGCGATTGGAAGCTGCGGACGGTGCGACGGGTGTGCTGTTGTCTCTGTCGAATTATGTGGCAAAATCCTTTTCCCTAGTAGCGGCTCAAACTATCGTTCGGCCTGGTCAGGCCCCGTTTATACAAATGTTGAATGGGGGCCCGGACCGGGTCGTCGTCCCGGCTGGCTCGGTGTTGGCTCATGCCACTACCGATTTTACCAGCTTTGAGGGTGAACCACCCACAAAAATGGCCGCTGGCGGGCCACGATCCGATCGTTCGGACGATCGATGGATCGTAGATTTGTGCGGGGAAAATACGTCCTTGTCGGCCACACATCGGAGCGCTTTGCATTCATTATTATCGAAGTACGCTGACGTTTTCAGTAAAAACGATTTGGATCTGGGCCATACCTCGCTCTTGTCACACCATATCGATACCGGTGCGGCGGGACCAATTTGTATGCACCCGCATCGCATGAGCCCTGCAGAAAGGGAACACGTGCGTGGCGCGGTGGACGACATGTTGGCGGCCGATATAATTTCGCCGTCCAACAGTTCTTGGGGCGCGCCGGTGGTGCTGGTTAAGAAAAAGGATGGTGGAACGAGGTTTTGTGTAGACTTCCGCCAATTGAATAAGATATCCGTGGTGGACGCATACCCCTTGCCACGGATGGACGACTCGTTGGACGGTTTGTCAGGGGCAAATTTTTTCTCCACCCTCGACCTGTCATCTGGGTTTTGGCAGCTTCCCCTCGATGACGCGTCCAGACCGAAAACGCCGTCCCGCACGTCACAAGGCCTCTTTGAGTTTAACCGCCTACCTATGGGCTTGAATGCGGCACCGGCGACGTTCCAACGCCTGATGGAACTGGTGCTGGCGAAGAACACCTCCAACGACTGGAGACTGTCTTTCGGAGGATGCGCTCAGCTGACCTAAAATTTAAACCAAAAAAGTGCCACCTTTTGTAACGATCCGTCCACTACTTGGGGCACATCGTCAGCTCTGACGGTGTGTCCACGGACCCTTAGAAAACGGCGTGTGTCCGAGAGTGGCCCACGCCCACTTCGGTGGGCGACGTACGGCGGTTTATAGGGTTCGCATCCTACTATCGCCGTTTTGTTAAGAATTTCGCGACGCTGGCTAAGCCGCTGCATGTTCTGATGGGGAAAAATCTGAAATTTAAATGGGGCCCGGAAGAGGAGCGCTCTTTTCAATCTCTTCGGGATCACCTGGCCACCGCGCCAATGCTCGACTACCCGACTTTTCCCAGCCGTTGATCCTTGACACGGATGCTAGCGATATCGGCATAGGAGCCATTTTGTCGCAACAGAAAGATGGGGTTGAGTGAGTGGTGGCATACGGCAGCAGGGTTCTGTCTCCTGCCGAGACGCGATATTGCGTGACGCGACGGGAACTGCTAGCAATCGTACATTTTGTTCGCCAGTACCGGCCGTACCTGTATGGAAGGAGATTCCTCGTGCGCACTGACCACGCTGCCTTGGAATATTCTTTGAAATTGGAACAACTGTCCGGTCAATTGGCTCGGTGGTTAGAATCATTCCAGGAGTTTTCCTTCAATATCACGTACCGCAAGGGTACTCGCCATGGCAACGCGGACGCTCTCTCCAGGTTGCCCCCGACTCCTGCCTGCGCCTGTCTGACAGGTACGCACCGCTGTGTGGCGCTGCCTACCTCGCCCTGTCCGGTTATGGGGGCGATGTCGAATGATGAAGGCCAGGATGTACCCGTTGGTGCCGACGATACGCTGCATTTGCCGCACTCGGTGTGGCTACGCGAGCAGAAGGCTGATGCCTCTCTGGCTCTGCTGCAGGAACTGATCGGGAAACCGAGATCTCATTTGGCGGGATGGAAATGGCAGATGTTTCGTGGCCAGGCGGGATTGCTGATGTGTACGGATGGATTGTCTGACCGTTCACGCCTGGTTGTGCCGATATCCCTTCGCCACGATCTGGTCCGCGCTCTGCACGCCGACAAGCTGATGCAACTCGGCGTGCAGAAAACATTGACCGCGATGCAGCAAGATTTCTTTTGGCCTGGCATGACAGCAGATGTCACTAACTTTATCCGGTCATGCCATGATTGTGTAAAGCGGAAACCGCCTCGTCAAAATCATATCCCGCCCCTATGTTCGATCGAGGTATCCCGTATTAATGAGCTGGTTGTTCTGGATATCCTGGGCCCGTTCCCTCCATCGGCTAGGGGAAATAAATACCTTTTGGTCGGGGTCGAATATTTTTCTCGCTGACCTATGGCCTGGCCTTTGCTTGACCAAACGGCCTCATCCATCACCGAGGCTTTCTTGAATGGATACGTCATGGATAAGGGAGCACCCGAAGGGCTGCTCACAGATCAAGGACGTAACTTCTCCTCCAAATTGTTCAAAGAAGTGTGCTCTGCTTTGGGTACAAAGAAAATCCGCACTTCTCCTTACCATCCGCAAACGGATGGCATGGTGGAATGATTTAACTGCACCCTTTCGGCCATGCTTTTTCACACGGTGAGTGAAAAACAAACCGATTGGGACTTGCACATACTGGGCGTCCTGGCGGCATACCGCATGGTTCCGCACGCGTCCACAGGATATTCAACATTTTTCCTGATGTACGGCCATGAGAATGTACCCCCGATTGATGTGCAACTTGGTGCAGGGGGGAAAAAACCGTCCCCTTCCTTGCCTGACCACGTGCGGGACTCGCTTAAATGGGTTACGGAGGCGCGCGAGGCCGCCAGATGTGCGACGGCCCGTACGCAGGCAAGGAATGAGAGGTATGTGCGTCGATCGCGAATTGACATGCCTTGGTCGGTGGGCGATATGGCATAGCTCCATTGCCCTCAGGTGCCAGTGGGTACGTCCCCTAAACTGCACAAGCCTTGGCGGGGGCCTGTGAGGCTGGTGGACAGTCGTTGGTATGTCCATTCGTCGCGGCTCAAGCCCTATGTTGACCCAAGTGCTGGCCCTTCATCTCCACTTGTTGACCTGCCGGGGTCTGGCGTGCCGAATGTGCCACTTGCCTCGCCGATTGAGCCGAGTGATCCCCAGCGGGGCTGTGTTTTACCCCCCGCAGACGCACGGGTTTTGAAGGACGACGAGACCCCGGACGTTCCACCTCCAACGGGGCCTGTCCCAGACACAACGGAAACCGAAACTTCTTCTTCTCCACGGCAACCACCTCCTGCTGAACAGTCGGCGAGGCAACCACGAACGAAAGGAGGAGAGGGTCCGGCGTCGCGTTCGCGGTCGAAGTCTCTCCCATTTCGCTAATACTGCTTGCCTTGCGGTCTGTCACCCTGGTGTTACTGCACTCCAGGGGCGCCCTAATGTATGTCTGTTGTTTAGATTCCTCGGCGCGTTGACGCCTACTCCCCCTTACCTTGTTAATGTGTCTTAGACGCCCTAAGATTTATTCAAAGGGATTTGGCCTGTCACCCCTTTTCCCAGCCGAGACGGCTGACTTTTTACACCGGGGGTGGGGGTGATGTAATGTGAGGTTATATCTGGGTCGTTGACGGATTACAACTCATCACGATGATTGGCTCTGCCGGTCCTGGTCCATAGCCAATGAGGAGAAGCCTAGGGGCGTGGCCCTGACGTAATGGAAAGGTGACAGCTGTTTGTAGAGGATTGGTTCTGCTGGCTTTAGTCACAGCCAATGAGGAGACGAGTCATGGGCGTGGTCCCGGGAGCCTACGTGGGGGGGGGGGGGAGTCTAGAAGATTCCATATAGGCTAACCAGGATTGGTGGAAACGTACCACGTGACCCGGGTTATAAATAGGGGTGGAGACGAGCAACACGTGGTTAGAACTGGAACGAACGGAGGAGGAGGCCACGCGAGAGCGGGGGTCCAAGTTAACACGTGGCTGCGCGCGTCTCTCTCTCTCTATCCCTCTCATGCTGTCTGTCAGCAGCGTGAAGGAAGTGCTGTAATGAAAAGCGAATAAAGACCGGATTCCAGAAGTCGCCTGAACGACCTTTATTACACAAACACTACCACTCACTCAAACACTACCACTCATCCAAACACTACCACTCATCCAAACACTACCACTCACCCAAACACTACCACTCACTCAAACACTACCACTCGCTCAAACACTACCACTCACTGAAACACTACCACTCATTCAAACACTACCACTCATCCAAACACTCCCACTCACTCAAACACTACCACTCATCCAAACACTACCACTCACTCAAACACTACCACTCATCCGTGAACTCGTCCAACGGTCCTAACGCAGAGAACTTCCTGCTGGAGACTCGGGAATTATCGGCGAGCCCTGCCTGGCTAAATGAACGGCGTCGTCATGATCGCGATAGCCGTCATCGTTGTCATCGTTGCGCGGCTGACGTCTCATCATGACGCAATCGCCTCTGGCCCCTGCGCGCTCTGCCCTGCGGTGACTCCATCGCCGGGGCGGGGTGGAGGGAGGGGCGCGGGAGAGCGACGGGCGGAGGGGGGAGGGGGCAAGTGGCGCAGGGAGTGGGGTTCAGTCGTCCAGCGCTTTGGGCGAATGCAAACCGTGTCAACCCACACGGGTTACTCCGTATTCTTTGTGCAGGGAATTTGAGTTTCAGGTCCATACGGCATACGGCCGTTTCAATACCGGCAACAAAAATAATAATCGCAAGTCAAAAAAAAAGTTTTTAACCCTTCATAATGTTCCTTGTTCATTGTTGTACATGTGTACTGACATATGTCACTGTATGGTGCCGGCCCCAGAGAGGCATGGCGTGCGATGTACTCACATCGCAGACACCACGTGGATGTGGGAGTAGCACCAGCCCCAGAGGGGGCTCGGTGAGCGCTGAGTGACAGCGCTGAGTGGCACCGCGCTCTGCGTGCAGTGCTGACCCCTACAGGGTAGGGGGTGAGAGTGCAGGCCACAGGAACGAGGTTACTGTGGGCCATGGCACTCTGGTTGACCCCGAAGGACACGTGACCAGTAAAGTCTACATGGGGCCCCCAGGTGGGGGCTAGGGGGTGGTCACGTGTCGGGGGAAGGATCCTACGGGGAGGGTCGAGAAACGACAAAGAGGTTTCTCGAAGGTGGGCGTGGCCAAGGGCGGGGCCAGCCACGACCCGGGAGCCTATAAACCGGGTCCCCATAGGGACCGGGGCTCAGTGTTACTACCGTCATCTGAAGATCTACGTTCTACGTCTGAGAAGAGTCACCAACACGTGGACCCAAGTCGGGGTCCGGTCCGTTGTAGCTACTCCCAGTGTAATTGGCGTAGTTTAGCTGGTGGTCCACCACCAGAAGCTGTTATCTGGTAAAGGGGCAGTTACCCCTTTGTGTTAATGTGTTGGTATAAATAAATATATTGCCTCTAAGAAGTACGTCTGCGACTCAGTTGAGCCCACTACACATGTACAACATGAGCATGTGCATCCACATATCAAGCAAGCAACAGCATCAGCATGCAAGATCACAGACAGTAGCATGATAAGTAGCATCAATGACAACAATTATCTAAATTAATACATAAAACAGTTTATGTTTAGTAACGTAATATTTTGCCTATTTGTTTGCGTTTCTCCCTTGTGATGGGACTTTGTAGGATGAACGTTGAGATTTTTAAGGGCACGGGGTGACTAATCAGGCCTGAGTTTGTTATAGGGCACTGATAAGGGGGTTGACAGGTATGCGGATAGGCCACGACAAGTGCGGATAACAAACGGCTGCGGGCTATTGCGAGAAGTGCACGGGGGGGGGGGGGTCAACGCCCGGGAGATGAAGGGGTGTGGTCGAGGGCTCTTCAGGGCCAGAGTCTTCCGATCGTGGCCTTAATGGGCATCACCCTGACAGCGCTCGCCCCACCAGTCTCTGTGAGGAGGCATGCGGGGACCCTTCTCCCCGCTCCAGTGAGTGATGAGCCCGGGGCGCTCCGAACCCATCCGCCCGAGTTTGACATCAGCGGCAAGCGGTGTCAATACGTGCTCCTGGGCCTTCCTCTAGGTCGACTCAGCCCTCAATTAATATCTTGGTGCGATGGGTGAACGTCATCACTGGGGGAGACGAGGAATTGCATTTGCTGGCCACACCGCACTCTCACGTGCCATGCTGGTCTTAATAGGTGCTTACAAACAGCACTCGGTCAGTCTCTAATTGGAGGGTCTTTGTTGTATGTCTGTGTCTATGTTAGGGTGGCAGTGGATCACGCAGCACACTAGGAACCTGGCGAGCCGGGTTCGATTTGTGGCCATGGGTAAATCTTGGACCTCTCATTGGTCGACTCAGCCTTAAGTAAACTATAAACAAAACTTTTTCTTTTTTACCAGGTAAGGCCCACTGAGCTATGCAGCTTTTTTTCAGAAGTTACCTGGTCACAAATGATAGATCAAGAAAGTGGCTTATCAACATCACGTGGAAATGTATAGCAGTAAAATTCTCCAAACGGGTGACGTTGATTCTAAATGTGGAGGGGAAAAACCGGAATACCGGGAGAAAAATCCACGGGACCAAAGTACTTGGTGCGGTGTGTAAACATCATCACTCGAGACAACCACGTTGTAGGTTTTATATTAACCAATCGCATGTTAATATTCAGATAACCATCTATTGTCAATAGCCTTAATATTAATGTGTTTATAATGATCAGCTCTTGCATGCGAGATTCCACGCATGTGTAGTTGTATAGCACTGGCTGCTGGCAGAAAATGGGATCTGCAGCGTACGGCAGTCCTGACGGCATTGGGCCAGGATATACACGAGCGGGGGATCCCGGGGAAAGGTCACATAAGGGGCACACCAAGAACTCGCTAGTAGGTTCCAGAAAGAAGGCGTGGCCGGGGATGGGGAGCGGTGGTGCAGTGGTTAGCACACTGTGCTTAATACCCGAAGAACACTGACACACGCTGTATCTGAACCAGTTTCTGGGCCTCCGTTAGGTCAACTCAGCCTCAAATGAGTACCTGGTGGGGTGTGTAACTCGCTGACAGCACTCGCCCCAATAGTCTTATGAACGCTCTATGGACAATACCTAATACAGGTTTAGATACCTATTGGGCCACTGATGATGTCATGAATCAGGGCTTGAATTGAACTCAGATGGATAGAATGGGCAGCGTGGGTGGGGTCCACTGCTACATCACTGCTACATCATGCCCCAAATCATGGGGTTTCTGCACAACCGACCAATGTGCTTTTCAGGAGAAACAAACCACGGACCATCTCCTGAGATGCCCTGCAGCACCCACAATGCACTACCTCAAAATTTGACAATGTGGTGGCTTGTGCAGAATATTGGGAAAATACTGAATAGGTTGGATAGGAGACACGACGAAGAAGATGCCCCACACATTCAAAATGAGACACCAATCTCACGGTTGGCTTTCAAGACTCTGGAAGCAAGTCACAACGACAAGAATGTCAACTTGTGACGGGCTGCAGAGGCGAAAAGAACCGCAGACAAGGGGTCAGCTGGCACCACATTCTCTCTAAGCTCTGTGGTCCTCGATATATTTAAGTTTTATTGGCCGACGAATTAATAATAAGGCCTCTGCGGTGGTGAGATGTTAACTACCTTGCCTGGTATATAGGAGGTCGTGGGTTCGATCCAAACCCTGACGCCTGCTGTATAATTGGAGTTTGCATGTCACTCTCCCCGTGGTCGCATGGATTTTTATCCTGGTCCTCCGGTTTCCCCCTCCATATTTAGAAACAAAATGCGTTTAAAGTATTTGGCTGCTATACATTTCCACACTATAAGCAACTTCGTTGAGCTGTCATTTGTGGCCAGGTCGCTTCTGAAAAAGATCTGTATAGCTCAGTGGGCCTTACCTGGTAAAATACAAACAAGTTTAGTTTAGTTTAATGAGTGTGGGAGGAAGGTGGACTCCCCGGAGAAAACTCACACGTGCGAGGAGGCAACGCTATATCCCTCACAGGTAAGGGGGCAACCCTCTATCCCACAGAGGTGAGGGGGCAACACTCCATCCCACAGAGGTGCGACAGGTGGAGTCCACGTGTGCTCTACCGCCAACACGGGAAGGGAGTTTCACAACATCTGTGCATGATCCACCAGCTCTTGCCGCTGCCTCCACGCTGCTGGGTTAGAGGCAGTACCGCCCGGCTTCAAGATGTTGTGTCAGCGAGCATCAATGAGAGCCCAAGGTGAATGTGCTTCAAATCACCACGCTCGCCCATCCACCCTTGTCTCAAAAACTGGAACCATAACGAGAAGACCACCGCATTGCTGGGTGACACATTGTGTCAAGACTGAATTGACCTCGGGGAGGTTGACCAGATTCAGATTCTGATCGCGGGCAGGAATGAAACCGGTGTCACTGCTGCCCACCCGGTCAAATGACCGAGCAATCTCAGTGAGGAATCGAACCTAAGGCGCTACAGGGTCGTGGCAGCTCCGCGGTGCCCAGAGAACGAGCAGCAACATGGACGAACGTGAGCGCGAGCAGTGGGCCTGGTCCGGCTGAGGCGTAGGAATCATAATCAAGAGTAAAAGCCCATTGAGCTAACAAGCTTGTCATTTTCTTGGTTTTTTCGGTAAAGTCACGTAGAAGGGAAGTAATAAAATAATAAAAATAATAAAACATAATCAAATAATTCTCACGACGTTTCGGCCACAACGCAAGCAGCCGTCTTCAGGTGAAACCAGGTCTGTCGAGGCGACAGCGTCTGAATGAGGCAGCACACGTGCTAGGAGCATATATATAAGCTGGGTTGGGAGGGGGGCGGCCTTAACAAAAGAATTTGCATATCAAGAGGAATTTAGCATATTTATGGGAAATGCAGGTATGTAATTAGTGCTACTTGTGTCCGTGGATTATGCAGGATTAGCAGCATCCAAGGGAAAGGATATGGGAAATGCAGGTATGTGAATAGTGTTAATTTGCCCGTGCATGATGCAGGATTAGCAGCATCACAGGGAGGAAGGGGGTAGCATTAATAAAGGGATGAAGTGTTAATAGTATGTAGCTGCAGTAACTAAAACCACCACGTAAACAACTAAAGTATAAACTACATAGTATCATAATTATACTAAATATACTCTACAATAAGCTGAGTTACTAACAGTAGGTAATACATTACAATTCTACGTCGTAAAAAATATAATATGCTTCCATCTAAACTTTATTCTCTTACATCGCACGAGTCTACACCGTACTATATACTGCCATAGACAAACCCAAACATTAAATTCTATACTGTATTGCTATAAACCACCCTATACCTTATCCATTGTAATTTACACTATGTATTATACCCACCCTAATGTATATCACACTGCTGTATATTCACTATACAATTACGATACTATATATTACTTTGTACATTGTATTAAGCATATACATTTTAAAACTAATTGTTATTATACAGTGTGAAAGATACTAAGAGGAAGCAACAAAATATGGCAATGCAGCAGAGCAAAGAATCCATTCCCCTGGGAGAATACAATACCAGTGAATGGAACGCGGTCTGAAAGTCACCGTAAACGTGAACACAATCAGTTAAGATCCGAAATGGTTTATTACGTCCTTCCAATGATTGCTAAGCCAGAATCCATCTTCTCGGTTGAAATTGTCTCTGTGTTTGTATATGTGGATAGCCTCATGAACGAATCTCTCATGGTAGCCAGATGGCTTGCAGAGAACCTCTGTCTTGGAGAAGTCAATATCATGTGAGCCCACTGAATTGTAACAGTGATCTGCCACGGCTGAGGTGTTAGGCCTACCGTGTTTCAAATCTGCTTTATGTTCACGGATGCGGTCCGAGACATGTCGTTTGGTTTCTCCAATGTAACTGCTACCACAGAGGCAACTTAGTTTGTAGACGCCAGGGTACTGTATGTCTGGTACCACATCTTTAACAGACGGGACCAGATCACGGATTTTATGTACTGTGTTGAATCGGACCTGGATCTTGTGTTTTTTTCAGGATTTTGGAGATCTTTTTTGTGACCCAGCAATGTAGGGTAAGGTGATGGTCTTGAAAGGCTCCTCAACGGGATCCTTCTTGATAGTTGGAGTGATGGCTTTGCGGATTGTGTAGTCGGAGTAACCATTAGCCTTAAGAGCTTGGCGTACGTGTTTGAGTTCACTGGCAATGTGTTCCTGGTCGGAAATGCATTGGGCTCTATGGTATAGAGTCTTGATAAGGGAATTCTTCTGGGATAGATGGTGGTGGGAATCCGGTTTTAGGTATGCATCCGTATGGGTAGCTTTCCTGTAGACAGAATGGCTCATTGAACCATCAGGTCTCCTTTTAATTAGGACATCCAAAAAGGGTAGCTTGCCATCTTTTTCGACTTCCATGGTGAATCTGATGGCTGGGTGTATGGAATTGATGTGGTCGAGAAATTGGTCTAGAGTAGGCCGGCCATGTGGCCAGATGACAAAAGTGTCATCTACGTACCTCTTCCATAAGGTCGGGCGTAGAGTGGCAGTCTGGATGGCGTCAGTCTCAAATTTCTCCATGAAAATGTTGGCTACAACCGGAGATAGGGGGGAGCCCATTGGGGTGCCCTCAGTTTGCTTGTAGAAAGTTCCATTCCAGGTGAAGTATGTATTGGTTAAGCAGTGTCTCACCAGGGGGGGTACCTCAGTATTCAGTCCTTGATGAACCAAGTCTTCAATGATTGCGATGGTGTCAGGTACAGGAACTTTGGTGAATAAGGAAACCACATCAAAACTGACAAGCAGGTC
>CM025636.2:11114209-11136936 GCA_014621495.2 Entosphenus tridentatus
AGAAGATAGATACAAACTGAGCAATCATTGGAAGGACGTTATTAACCAGTTTAAGTCATAACTGGCTGTGATGTTTCCATCCTACCTGCCAATGCTAGCAGTTATTTCTGTCTCTCTGAGTTACATATGTAGTGGGTAGAACGGAGAGCGAGACTTCTTTAGAGGCAACACGTTTATTATAACAACGTAACCTTAACACGAAGGGGTAACGGCCCCTTCCACCTGATACTCTAGGGAGGGGAATCCCCCGGGATAACGCACGCCTAATACTAGGGAGGCTGACATCGACCCGACCCTGGTTGGGGTCCGGGTCCCGTCTTCGGGCTCCTTTTCAGGGTGACGGCTTCGGGTCTTCAGGTGGTGGTTTCGAGTCTTCAAGTATAAAACAGCAGCCGAACCCGTTCAGTCAGTCCCGGCTCTCTCCGCCCCTGGCCACGCCCTTCTTCTCGAACCTTCGAGAAGGACCTGGGTTGTAGACACGTCATCCCCCCAGCCCCCTTTTGGGGGTCATGGGATCCATACCTCCGGTCACGAGCCCCCCAGGGTTCAACCTGAGTGCCACGGCCCAGCTCGATCCGGGCACTCTTCCGCCCCCTATCGACCTGGGGCTGGCACTACAACCGGGGAGCAGTGGCATCACCCAGTAATGCCACTACACATACACGCTAAATGTCTCACTAACACAGCCACCGTTGCTTATTTTCCTCGATGTGGTGTTGTCCCTCGTTGGTTTTTAACGAGCTGGATGTCTCACGAGCACAGCTATCGTTGCATTAGTTCGTTTACATTGACATGCTAATCTCTCACAATACAATGGCCACCTCCACAGCTGCGTCGTCGTGGAGGTACATCACCGATCTTACATTTACATGCAAATTCCACCTCTAGCCCCGCCCACTTACCCTTGAGCTGAGCCCATCTCAAGCCCATATAACTTCGTGTTTCAGCAGCTCTCCCGCTGTATTTTCTCCTACCTCGGCAGCTCTCCTGCTATATTTTTTCACTTGATGATGGTTGCTTGTGTTGTGATCGAAACGTCGTGATAATTGTTTTATTTTTCTATCTATGTGGCTTTACCGAAAGATCCAAAGAATAAGTGTTCTGTAATTTTGACCAGATGCACACCAATCAACCCCATGTTACACAACATCTCAATGCTCAATCCCTGTACAGCGTCCATCCTAATTTGAACAGATGCCCTGTACCCTGAATTGATTACTCCACTGGTGGGCGTGGCATACTGTGCAGTCACGTGAGTCTAACGGTCCAATCCATGGTCATCATTAACTCCATTCATAATTTTTACGTGAGATTCATTACATAAAGCACATACCGGCTACAAATGGCCTCAATAGCACGAATGTGGTAACAATGCACACCTCACAATCAACATGGCAATCTGCATTCATTATTTACAGAGTTCTTCGATTATTTCTAAACTTGAGCGAATTGAAACAAAATTGCTTTGAATGCGCTCGGTCCAGTTTAATGACCAATTCTGTAAATACGTTGTGGCTGGGATTTGTCGTCATCGGAATGCATGGCACGACATCCGACCAGCTGTGTGCCCTCTAACATGGGGTTGATTGGTGTGCATCTGGTCGCGCTAAAGGGAACGCCATGTTCACTTTTCATTACTTAGCTGAACACATCTTCAGATATGTATGTAGGACTGCAGAGCTTGGGCAAATGTTGGTGATGCTGGGCTCCTTCACCGTCTGTGATTCCTTGACGATTGTGAGAGATGCAATTTGCACGAACGACGAAGACAGGGCTGCGGATTCCAGAGAATTAAAGAATGGCCTTTCTGCAGCACAACATCCGCAACAAAGACTGCTGCTGTTGTTAATGCTGTACACGCAACTGTTTATATGCATTGAGTAATGTGCTGTAGTTCCTCGATAATGCATATCGTCGATCAACTAAATTACGAACTTTGGATTCATTACCATTATGTTCATGGTAATAAAAAACGATTGATGGAGCACCATTGTTTTCTTGGCAGATCAACGCCGTGCATAGCAATCATGGGGTCATCGATGAGGTTTTTATTTAGAATGTCCACATAACTCCACAGTGTTCGCCACCGGTCTTCAAATTACTCTGCTTCATCCAATTATCTTGCACGATCCCAGATTGGTTTCGGGGATTTCAAACGAGTTCGTGGTGTGTCAAGCAGGTCTTGTTGTAATGGTAAAAGGCCACTGCCTCGGATTTTTTCCAATAGGTTTGTTGTCGCTGCATCCCGTCGGAGGTCTGCTGTCGTAATGTTGGCCAGAAACAGTAGCCACTCAGTGGGAGTGCATTTCAGTTCGAAGGACGCTGTTGATCTGGACGTACAATTTATTTGTGTGGGCGCTTGATGCCCAGACTGGCGCGTAGTACTCGGTCCTGGAGTACACAAAAGCGCAAGGGCGGTCCTGCGAAAAGTGTTGATGGCGACTCCCCACGTTGTACTGGCCAGTTTGTGTAACGAGCCCCTCTGATTTCTTTTCACACACGATTTCAATGTGCTTTTTGAATGTGAGGCTTCTGTCTAGTGTTATGACCCCAAGTACTTGGGATATTAGTATTTTTGAAAGGGTTACAACAGAATGTCACTTCCAACTGGGCATTTATGTCACGGTTATTGAGATGGTGGATTGAGACAGTCATTTCGGATGGATTAGGTCGCAGTTTCCACTTTTGGAAGTAGTCTTCTAATATAGACAAGCCTTCTGTTAGTGTGTCACTAATGTACTTCAAGTTTGTTCCCTGAGTAGCCATTACTATGTCGTTTCCATAGACAAATTTGCGGGATGATGTCTTTGGCAAGTTGCTGGTGAATATGTTAATCAGGATTGGAGCCAGTACTGATCCCTGAGGTAAGCCGTCGTTGACATTTTTTGTACAGCTTGTGTTACCGGCAAAGTAGACCTGGAAGCTTCGGTTGCTGAGCATCAAGTTAAGCAGATTCATTGTTGAATGGCACTTGATGATGCACTCTGCCTTTAGTAGTAGCCCATGTCTCCAGATGGTGTCGTAAGTGGATGAGAGGTCTGTCATGGAGATACCGGTTTTTTGCCTTCGCTGGAATCCAGATTCGATGTAGCTGGTGAGGTAAAGTACTTTCCCACAGCAGCTTTTGGCAGGTCGGAAGCCGGCTTGTTCAACGTGCAGGTGTGGCTCAACTGTGTGTGCAATCCGTGTCTGCAGCGTGCGCTCAATCAATTTGTACACCGTCGACAGCAGTGAGATAGGCCTGTAACTTGAGGCCTGATCTTTTGGCTTTCCAGGTTTCAGCAGGGCGATGACCTTCACTTAATTCGGGATAGATGTTGTCATTGCCCACGGCTTTTTATTGGCTTTGGTGGCCAGAAGAGTGTCAGCAATCTCTTCCCTAGAATATGGACGGGAGATCGTGGAGCTTGTTGGTAGGCTCCTTAAGGTTGCAGTCAGATCTTTGCACACATCTTGTTTGTGTTGCTTGTTCACTGCAGTCTTTGTGCAGGTGAGGAGGTGACCGGCGATTTGGTTGGCGGTGACTTGCGGTACCTTTTTGATAGGTGATACACTAGCGCCAAGGTGGTAAAGAAGAGTCCACGCTTTGCGGCTAAAGTGTGCAAAGTTAATCTCCTCAACTGCTTGCACCATCGCTGTTGTCTGGCCGAATATAGAGCCGCTAAAAGTACTGATGCCTTTGTCTCGTCGCCAGTTCTTTTGAACGCTTTCAGGAGTCCATCGCTCTCCAGATTCTAGCATGGAGTGTATCGCTTTCAGTGGCCTCTGGGAATATTGTTGGTGGTCGCTTTGATGATGGCGTTGGCAAAAATGTTGTAGTTATATGGCACCGGGTCAATGGTTTGCAATGCGATTTCTGTTTTCACCCTAGAAGGCCAACCAGTTCGCCTTCCAGTAGTTCCAGCAAGCAGCTGGTTTTGATGTGATCATCGAAATTTGGAGCCCGATGTGGATGATTGCTGGTCGGTGTTGGCTTCTGGGGAATGTTCTTAGGATTTTCCTTGCAGCGGAGAGCGGAAGACCATGGTGGTCTTTGGACACAAAGCAGACATCTGGATTATACTTCAGCTTCCATCGAGCCGAGTGAACACTGCCTCTCTGTTTAGGGTCGAAAAGCAGATGCAGATCGTTTATGGATGACCAGTCAATCAGTTGATCTCCTGCTTTATCATTTGTGGAATAGCCCCATTTTATGTGGTGGCTATAACAGTCACCCACATATACTGATGGATGAGTTGTTATAGGGATAATTGGAGTTGGCCAGGGACTCTTCTGTGGTTTATCCACGTTGGTCACAGACACCTGACCTATTCTGATGGTAATGGCTGGTGTTTCATTAGTCATGACTTCTTCTATCACCTCATAGTCTGTAAGGCCTTGCTTGATGTAAGTGGTGAGGCCGTATTTCGGATGGTTAATGGCGAAATGTATATCATATCCGTTGATTTTATAGTTCACGAGTCGGTTATCTTTGACGTGGGTTTCCTCGAGTGCTACAACGTAAATGTGTTCTTGATGTAAACACTTGACGAGCACCTCACACTTTGCTCGTCCACCTTCTCCACATGTGGAGAATTAACGACAACACACAGTGTGACTGCGGCCACTCGAACCAGACAATGGACCATATTGCAAACAACCGTATCCTACGCTCGCATGGCTCACTTAAACTTGGACGTTACGATTTGCACATACTTCCCATACGCTATAGAGAGAGAGATGGTAATAAAAGCATAAAGTGAAATTATGAATAAATGCATTGAAATGAATGAATAATAAATGTGCCGAACTACAGTACTGCATGAATAACAATACAATTATCATGAGATATGGATTGTTGAGAGCTGACGTCATGTTTGTTTACATTCGTCTCGACTAATCAGCGCGCTCCCCACAGCTCCACATCTCTTCTACCGAAGCCACGTGTGAAGCTGTGGCGTTTGGTGGGCAATGCAACCCTATGACTGCACCGAAGACTAACACCAGTGAATACAGTTTACAATATGCTACGCTTTTTGTATTTGTCAGTTTATTATTATTTTAATACTGTACAGTTTAAAAGATTATATTTTAATATAAATTGTCTTTCTTTCCAAAATGAATGGTACATTTTAAAAAGTTTATAGTTTGAAGTGGTAAGTGAAGAAGGCTTGGAACGCATCATCATAGTACTAATGTTATAAGTTATTCCAAATACGAAGTTTCAATATACGAAGGAAGCTCCAAGAATGCATCTACCTTGTATATCGAGGTATTACTCAATCTACAATGCCTGCGTTGTGCATCTGTTCATACTATTGCAATGCGTGTAACATTGTCTGCATGCAGGTAACGTCTGAGGTTACAGTCAATCGTGTAGAGTGTCAAGCCACTGCAGAAAAGGAGGAGCTACATCGGTGAGAATTTGATCTGTATATTGACCACGTGTTAATAATAATACTTTCCCTGTAAACGTGAAAATATTGTCGGGTGGTGGAGGGCTAATGGAATAAATCGTGGCATTAAACTCCTGCCACGTGGTCTACCCCAACATAAAATATGGATCGGTGTGTGTGTGTTGATGCATGTGTGTGCGGGGAGCAGTAGTTTAGTGGTAAGCGTGCTGCGCTACGAACACAGTAATATTATAAAAAACGATCAACTATTTTTACTTTACCAGGTAAGGCCCACTGAGCTATGTAACTCATTTTCATAAACGACCTGGCCACAAATGTAGCTCAACGAAGTGGCTATCATCATCGTCGTGGAAATTCATAGCAGCCATGTAGCGGGAAAAACCGGAGGATACGGAGAAAAATCCAAGCGACCACGGGTAGAGAGGCATGCAGACTCCAAATATACAGGCGTCAGGGTCGGGATAGTACCCATCGCCTCGTATATGCCATACGAGTTAGTTAACATCTAACTACACGAGGACCCGAGTTCGATTCCCGCTCATGGCCAACACCAGTGAAGATTGTCTAAACCGGTCCTGAGCCTCTCTAGGTCGACTCAACCTCAAATGAATACCTGGTGCGGGGTGTGAACATCGCCACTGGGGAGACAAAGGCGACCGGGCGTGGTGCTGGCCACCGACCCCCTCATGTGCCGTGCCGACCTTCATAGGTGCAACTCGCTGACAGCACTTGCCCCTACAGTCTGATATGTCTTTACGGGAGATCTTTGTCTTTTTGATGCATGTGTGTACGTATGTATGTATGTGTGCAATAACTGAATGTGTTTGTGTGTGTGTTGACTACGGTCTGTGTGCTCGCATGCCGATGTGTTAACGATCATCGTTGTTTTATTGCTTCACGCACCGCACTGCGGTTCGGAAGGACTCAGTTCAACTGCTGGCAATGATGCAAATCACCACCAGTGGCGACGATATCTCTGTACATGACATGGGATTCTCCTCGGTTGACTCGGCCGAAAATACATACCTGGGGCTCAACACAAAGAAGACATGCGGCTGGGTATAGAAAGTTGGAGCAAGCGCTGTTAGCAAGCACCGGTCGAGTCCGGCACGGCGCACCCAGGCGTGGTGTGGTCAGAACCACTCCCGGCTGCCTTTGTCTCCCCAGTGCTGATCATTACACACCACACCAGGTATTCCGCACATCCGATAAGCACGGTTGGCTTTGCACGGTGTGAAAGAAGTTCAATATACGTACACACATGTCCATTGAAGGCCGAGTCAACTTATGGGGGGCCCGAGACCGGTACTGTGGTGAGTGGTGCCAGCACACTCGTGCCGCACAGCAAGAACCCTCTGGGTTCAATTCCCCACCCAGGTGCGTGTCTGTGTGGGGTTTGAACGTTCTCCGCTTGCTTTGCATCGGTATCCTCCGGACTATGCGGTGAGTTGTCTTTTTCATAGCTAAACCCACAGAGAAGCACGCGATGTGACCGCTGTTAGGCCAAGATATCCAAATGCTGAGACATTAACTGCACTAACTCAACTGAGATGACACAGCAGCAGCGGTAAGCAACAACGTCGCACAATACTGCAACCACTTTCTAGGACCCTCCTGCAGCAAAGTCTTGAGACTCAGTGAGGTCTTTCCTGGCTGGACCCAGCGAAGTAATACGAGTAATGATGTTAACCGTGGTCAGAAATCGAACTCAGGTGACCACGTTCGAAGGGAGCGCAGGGCGTGAAACAAGGCACCACACCACAAGGACTCCCCCGTGTAGCCTTAACAAACTGTTGGGGCAAGTGCTGTCAGGTGCGAGTAGCAGCACTTACGAAGGCCTGCACGGCACTCGAGGGGGTAGGTGGGTGGCCAGTACCACGCCCGCCGCCTTTGTCTCCCCAGTGCTGACGTTTACACACCGTCCCGTGGTACTCACTTAAACGCCGAGGCGACCTAGGGGGGAGGCCCAGGACCGGGTCAAATATTCACACACACAGAGGCATGCCCGCACATAATTACAAACTGTACACACACACACGCGTACGCATTCCTGAACATCTTCCGCGAGAGTACACAGCGCGTGCACGCCACGGACCCTCCGCATGCGCTCCCACACTCCGTAGGGGGCTTTCGCGACCAAATATTATCCATAATGAGGTTTTTGTTTTGGGTGAGATCGCGTAAATATGAATGCGTCGTTACAAAATATGTCCGTCGCCTGATGATGCCGGTTGTAATTACTGGCGAAACGTCGTGCTCGAATTGTAAATGTTGTGGTGGGTTTACTCTCCAACACACAGGCGCGCCGTACTACTAACGAATTTTAATGTTTTGTTTACGTGACAACCCTTACTAATTGTCTGTGTCGAGTGGTGGCGGGTTTAACGACACATTTAGATTTACACTCTCTAACCCTAAAACACCTCTATTATGGATTCGCCATCATGCTGAAACTCCAGCGAGACAGCGAGGAGCTTTGCACCAAACATGAACGCATTCCTGGAATCACGCGACGTCCGTTGCGGGTCAGTTGGACGTCCGCCCTCGACCACTTCAGACTTAAGTGCCGTCACGGCTATCAGAGGCACCATCACGCGTCTCTATCTCGTTCGAAATCACCTTCAAATGGCGCTACCGCCGCCGCCGCCATTCACCCCGTGGCAGGTGGCTCGCCCCGTGGCAGGCTGGCTTACCCCGCGGCAGGTTCACCCCGTGGCAGGCTCACGCTGTGGCAGGCTCACCTCGTGGCAGGCTGGCTCACCCCGTGGCAGGCTGGCTCACCCTGTGGCAGGCTGGCTCACCCCGTGGCAGGCTCACCCCGTGGCAGGCTGTCTCACCCCGTGGCAGGCTGACTCACCCCGTGGCAGGTGGCTCGCCCCGTGGCAGGCTGGCTCACCCCGTGGCAGGCTGGCTCACCCTGTGGCAGGCTCACCCCGTGGCAGGCTGGCTCACCCCGTGGCAGGCTGACTCACCCTGTGGCAGGCTCACCCCGTGGCAGGCTGACTCACCCTGTGGCAGGCTCACCCCGTGGCAGGCTGGCTCACCCCGTGGCAGGCTGACTCACCCCGTAGCAGGCTGACTCACCCCGTGGCAGGTGGCTCACCCCGTGGCAGGCTGACTCACTCCGCCGGCGCGTGTGTTTGCGTCATTTCTTTAGAACTGATCTGTTTTGTCGTCTTTCGTTTGTTCCCCCCCCCTGCCGCACCTCGAATTAGCGCGGCTGGCTGCGTACAATACTCGGAGTTTCCAAGCTCAAATCGTCTACGGTGGGGCCCATTCATCATATTTTTTATTATCAATTTGTTTGAAATGTTGCATAAATGAATGTAAGAATGAGTATTGCTGTTATTGATTACAATTCACTCATTCCTTTAGAGATTCGCATAACAGTCAATATTTTCCGATTTTGTTAATCTTTTCTTTTCCGTACGACTGCTGATGTCGACGCAGAGCATCGACGACAACTTCACATGCAGGTGGGCAAGCCCAGGTAACCGCATCAGGAGCAGCGAAGTGTATCGCCGTGATGTCTGCGTCGCGTTTGAGGATCGGGGCATTGCGTGCGTCACACGGTGTGACGGTCTCTGTTATGGATTGCCAGAGTAGGCACACTACAACTGGAGAATTGTATTAATTAATTTGTGCATCAGGTATCCACATCCACTGCCATGGTTTGCACGGATGCGGTTTCGTTATTTTAACACGCAGGCTTTCGCGACCAATGTTATTCATAATAAAGGTGTTTGGGTGAGATCGCGTAAGTATAAATGTGTCGTCACCCTCCACCACCCGACACAGACGGTAAAGTAAAGTTTGCCACGTAAACAAAACGCGGCACGTGTGTCACTTATTTAGCCCACCGATGTGTTGGAGAGTAAATCCACAACAAACACAATTTGAGTAGAACGTCGTTTCGCTGGTAATTACATCCAACATTCTCGGTGCGATAGCCCAGAATAGATTATTGGCGCGTTATTTTTTTGATGTTTTTTTTGTGAGATATTCAGTGAGTTCGTCCATCCATGCGACTTCTGCAGCCACTAGAAGCCGCTGCATTCGCCACTTTGTTAATTAATTATTGATTTTTTTTTATCGAATCGTGGCCCATCAAATTGCGAGGGGAAGTAAATAATTTCACCCCCCCCCCATCATTATTGTAATTATAATTTGATATACATCATCCTCATTCATATTCCCACACATCATCATCAACACAATATAAACCAATATCATTACATTCATATTCCCACACATAATCATAATCAACAACACAATATAAACCAATATCATTACCACAAACTGTACATCATCGAGAACACCATCACCATCATAAGCATTACGACCATCATCACCATCGTCATAGTCCCGCTGATGCAGCGGAGTCAACACTTGTTGATATTGTGTTAAGAGCAGACTGAGCTTCACCATTGGAACGTGGAATTCGCAGACCTGTTATTGGCTGACTTGTTATTGGCTGACTTGTTATTGGCTGACTTGTTATTGGCTGACCTGTTATTGGCTGACCTGTTATTGGCTGAGAACTTCGGTTCAAAGGAGCGCACAGCAAGTGATCATCTGCATTGGCGGCCCTGAAGCCCGTGGTAGAAATTCCACATTCCCGTGGCAGACCAATCTTCCCACAGCAATACTGTTTATTTTCAACAATATGGTGCTCACTTTACCAACCCATAAAGTATCGTAGGTTGAGTTGGCCTTCAACTGGGATTTGAAGTTAACAACCTTTTAAAAATATTTTAATTCCTATCGGTGTAATTCATCTTTAGTGCACATGTTGTCCATGTGTAAGTTCAAGGACGCATCGCCTTGGTATGTATGTGTTCTGTAATCCAGTCAAGTCAAAGTGTCTCCTTGTACAGATGAGCGATTGGGCTCATCTCCATTAGCAGACTTCAACCACAAGTGGGAATTCCACAATCACGTGCCACGTGACAGTATCTCCAATCGGAATGAATGAAGTAGAATCCGAATCGTAAATTGTGCCAACTTAAAGAATTCGGAGCATGTGCCCAGGGCACGGTGCCTTTTCGTGGGCCATTGCGAATCGCTGACGCGGCATTGACAGCAGGAACAGGCAGGGACGAGACGGGGCGCCACCTGCCTCGGGCATTGACGTCACCTCAAAACTTGGCACGTGAAACAGTGTCCGCCGGGGTCGCGGAGTGGCATTCCCGGTGCGACCCCTCGGCTCTCAAATTTAACGCGGCCATGAAGCTTGACGGATGGGCAACAGAGGCTACAAGTCACGCATACGAACGCCAACGCATGCACGCAGATGCACACGCGCACACAACAACGTCCGTCACCGCCGAGCGGCAGCCGTGGTGGTGTCACCAGATAACCAGCGTGCAGGTTTTTTGCAGCGATTTGTTGTGACCGAGAGTGGGGGGGACCAGGCTCACTGACGGAAGGTCGCATGGGGACACGTGCAGGTAGTGCGGTGTAGAGGAGTGGCGAAGTGTGTCCCCGATAGGTGATGGGGGCAGTCAGCGTTTGTGAGTAACGCCGGTGTTTGTGGTTCTATCCTGGCGCATGGCAATACGTTCAGAAGCTGGATACAAATCTAAGAGGTCTGGCTTCAGATGAGAGTTCGTGTCGCTTTGCTGTTCCTCCTCAATTTAAGGAGCGCAAACTACAGCAGTTTATTCTGTGGTCCATAGTTTGGGTTGCACTTTGGCGTGTCTTTTATTTTCAATTAGTGGTGGTGAAGGCTTTCTCAAAGGTCATGGTGGAGTGGTGAAGCTTCTAGCCGCACAATATCATCATAATCATCACCGTCATCACCACCACCATCATCATCACAATCATTATCATCACCAGCATCATCACCATCACCGCCACCTTTCCCGAGCCTCTTTTCTACAACGAATCTGCCCCAAACACCGCTGGTACCCAACAGTGGCCAAAACCACCGCCGCTGGCCAGCGCCCTGACTGACCACGGCTTCGTTTTGATCTGTCGGACTGAGAGCGACCCAGAGAGAGAGACATGCACCCACCCATTAGACTGCCAATGGCCCGGGACACGCTTAATGGGAGCTCAGCCTGCGGGAACCAGGGCGAGCCTGAAGGATCCTGGCTGGGTCGCGCCCCACAATCTGAGTCCCGTCCCGTATCTCTCGGGGGGGGGGGGGTTAATGGTAGAGACGGCCTCCCAATTCCTGTCGCGACCATTATGTGGGCGCCTGCGTCAATGCGAATGTCCACGGGGTCATTCGCTGCTTGCGGGGGGGGGGTGCCGTGTGGGTGGTGGTGGCGGTTGGGTGGATGTGCAGGGGCGGCGGAGTGGGGGGCGAGGGAGGAGGAGGAGGAGGCCGATTGGGTTTCCTCGCATTGGCGTAGGCGACTCGCGGTGACCCCGCGAACTCGAGCGCCCCCTCCCCCCTCCCCCCTCCCCGCAGCCCCCCGGGCTCACCCCGCGCGACCCCAGCCGCGAGCTGCCGCGCTCGCCTCGATCGCCCTTTCACCCCATTAGCCACGCCGACGGAGAGACACCCGCACGCAGGCTACACCACACCGGTGCGCACAACGATAAAGATCCCCCATGTAGCCTTGAGCGGGCTTTTGGGGCAAGTGCTCACACTCACACGCGTAAAAAAAAACTAAGACAAAGATCCCACGTACAGCCTTAACAGACTGTTGGGACAAGTGCTGTGAGCAAGCACCTATGAAGGCCAGCACCACGTAGTGGCGACGTTAAATACATCGTACCAGGTACTCATTTGAGGCTGAGTTGACCTAGGGGAGGCCCAGGTTCCAGTTCAGATAATCGTCACTGGTTTTGGCCTTGAGCAGGACGAACTCGGGTCCCTGGGTTCATAGGGCAGCGCACTAACCACTACACTAACGCTCCCCACACACACACATATACATGCACTTACATCCACAGACGCACGTACAGAGACAAAGATTCACCATATAGCCTTCATAGGCTGTTGGGGTAAGTGCTGTAAGCTAGCATACCTACAATAATCACCCAGGAATGTCTGTCCTTAACGCTCGTGACGTCACTCCACATCGACCACCCCTAATTAATAATCATGAGCAGATGACGTAACTCAATATGGAATACTCCCCCCCTCACTAATAATCATGCGCAAGTGACGTCACTCCATATCGAACAGCCCCCCTCATTAATAATCATGAGCAGGTGACGTCCTCCACATGGACCCCCCCCTCATTAATAATCATGAGCAGGTGACGTCACTCCACATGGGGGGGGCGAGGCGCCTCCTCCCCCCTCCTCGGTGTCAACTCACAACCCTCACTACAAAGGCAGAACCCTCACGTCACGTGATCTCCGTAACGCTGTTGAGACATCAAAGTAAAAAGGACGTCGTGATGAACAAGGGATTATAACCTTTAAATTAAATAGGTCTGTGTCACCGCGCCTTAACGCAATGAATATATCACGTCGCGGTTTGCTTTTCGCTTGCAAGTTTCAGATTTACTGCAATAAACCCGTCCTAGGACGGGCAAAAGGCTCGTCTTAAACAAAGGCTCGCACGGCGCACGAGGGGGTTGGTTGGCCAACACTATGCCCCGGCCACCTTTGTCCCCAAGTGATGATGTTACTTACTCTCTGCACCAGGTATTACTAATTTAATGCCGAGTAGACCTAGGAGAGGCTCAGTACCGGTTCAAATATTTGTTGTTACTGTAATTGACCATAAGCGGGAATCAACCTGAGCCCGTAGAGCAGTGCAGCGCTGACCACTACGCTACCACTTGCACCATTCCTTGGCGTACACGCACGCATATGAATTCACATACAAAGACAACACAAATATTTTAGGGCAAGTGCTGTTAGCGAGCACCTATGGTGGTCGGCACGGGTGGGTGGCCAGCCCCCATGCCCGGCTGCATTTGCCTCCCCAGTGGCGATGTTTACAACACCGCACCAGGTACTTATTTGAGGCTGAGTCGAGCTAGGGGAGGCCCAGGACGGGTTTAAATGTTTTTGGTCGTGAGCGGAAATTTAACTCGTGTCGCTGGGTTCGTAGTGCAGTGTGCTAACCATTGCGCCACCGCTCCCCATTACTCGACATGCACACAGGTGCACGAGTCGACAGGGGCGATCCCCTCTAAAACAGTCGGGCGAAATTATAGAGAACACGGAATTTCACCTGAAAGCATCTGCACGTCTCTCACCAGGAGTGGAGTCCTCTAACGACATCTTCCTCTCAATACTCAATCAGCTTTTGGGTGTTGGGAAGATAATCAGAGGGGCATTGGACTGCACTGCTGTACCATGGAATTCCCTCCCATTGTCTATTTCCCCAACTTCGTATACTAATCTCGCTCAATCAAAAAAATATATGTTCACTCTAATCGTGTATAATGTTAATGGTGCTGTTAGTTGCTGGCCACTTGGCATGCTGTGCCTTTGCCGCTCAGCAACCGTGGTATCGCAAACAGATGCACAAGTGCACACATTATCGAGGCGCTGCCTCTGACAGCGCTGCCTCTTATTACGACGCCGTTTCACTACAACGCTCTTTGTCCGTGGACGGAAATTTCCTGCGCGGTTCAAAAATTTGTTGTGCGAGACCCCCCCCCCCCTCTTGTCTCTGAGCCATGCGCTCAAACCGGCGAAGGTGGCAGCGTGACGCTCGGTGGCGGCGAGCCAATCAGCGCCCCCCGCCGCCTCCGCCCGCCAGTCTTGAACGCTCTCAGCGGAGCGCGCGTCGACTCGACCTTTGGCAAATACTTTCTGCTTTATTGTGATGACAAACAAAAACATAATATGACCCGCAATGTATGCAAAAATGGCGTCAAGTGAGAGTGCTGGTTTATGTAGATACACAGTCAAGCAAAGTCATCAGATAGCCTACCAAAGATCACAGAGGTCTTGGAGACGTTATCAGAAAATGACTCAGACTGGGGAGCACAGCAGCACAGTGAGCTCCGACTTACATAACAAACCATATTTATGTCATTATCATTAAAAGCTATTATTTAGCATTTATATAATAATTTGATCCATTTATCTTGTGTACAGTATCATTAAGGCTACTACCGATACCCCAATGAAGCCCACATATCATTCAAAAGTAAAACATTGCAGTCGATAACGCATCTTCATTGGAATCATGTTTTGATGACCTCCTATAGCGATGTCCTGTATGACGCTCTGTTTACCAAGAAGATATCTTGAGTGCTATAAGAGGTATGCATGTACAGTGAACACGTACCGTACATAATACAAATGCTACGTTTTTTACTTTTATCAGGATTGCTGAACACAGGTCCGAAGACCCAAGCGGCCAGCAACAATCTGCACTGTTGAGCTTGTGATGAGAGTTAACACCATCCTTGAATCGAGCAAGATTATCATTAATATTGTTGTAAGAACTTGAGAATACATTTTGATTTAAAGCTTTCGTGACTGCAGGGATTCATCTTCTTGGTTCTTTCGGTAAAGTCACGTAGAATGGAAATAATCAAATAATACAAATAAAACATAATAAAATAATTCTCACGACGTTTCAGCCACAACGCAAGCAGCCGTCCTCAGGTGATGAACAGGTCTTATCGACAGACCTGTTCTTCACCTGAAGACGGCTGGTTGCGTTGTGGCCGAAACGTCGTGAGAATTATTTTATTATGTTTTATTTGTATTATTTGATTATTTCCATTCTACGTGACTTTACCGAAAGAACCAAGAACTTGAGAATAGTTATAATGGGAGGGAATTCCAATGTGCAACGGTAAGAGAGAAGAAGCAGAAGCAGTGTGGTAAATTGCACCCAGCGGGATCACCTTACTTGCGGTCGAACAAAACATAAACGGACGAAAGGAAACGAAAATAAAGATATTTTGCCACCTAGAATGTAATAACACTCATGGTCAACATCAAGAGTGCTTGGCCCGAACGAAGAACGGACATGGTGTCCAGAGAGTTAGCGAAGTCAAACATTGACACCGCTGCTCTCAGTGCAAATCGACTTCCCAGAGAGGGGCAACGGAGAGGAGGGTATTAAACCTTCTGCTGGAAGGGGAAGCTGGACAGTGACCAAGGATCCACAGTCGGCTTTGCAGTAACAAATACGATTTCCAATGCACTCTTGGATCTCCCCACGTGTATCAACGAAAGGCTATTGACCCTCCACCTCAGCCCAAACCTACATGTTTAATGAGTCATTCTGAGACCCTATTTAAGAGGTAACAACATTTATTTCACACTTACGTAACACCGTTACACACTGGTCTAAATACACATATTCTCACTCTTGTTACACATAGGACTACAACACACCTATTCTCACTCTATTCTCACTACGGGACAATCTATAATCGGGTCAGCGCAGCCATGTGCTGCCTGCCCACGATGTCGAAGATGGGGACGTAGACGTAGCTCTTGGGTTCCTCTTCACACTCGACAGCCCGGATCTGTGATCGGGGCTTCCCTTTTATCCCTCTCGGCGCGGCCTGCCTCCACACTCGGCCACGCCCCACGTCGAATCTTCCCGACCGTTCCTGGCTACACCGCACCTGTTCCCTCTATGGCTCCACCTTCAACCACGCCTCTATCGATAACTCTCCAGACGTACTCAGCTACTCCACCCCGTGCCCCCTCGTTCACCTTTGGCCCACATTACGCATCCTCACATAGCCCCTACCACCAGCCGCCCCCAACCACACTCTTACAGTGGCGTACTCTGTTGTGATTCCCTGCGGCGCTGGTGGAGGCTGCAATCCCCTACTCTGTCGGTAGGACTCGTCGGGCTTCCTCCTGCTAGCACCCAGTACCATGCCCCTAGTGGCCTACTGCGTGGTACTGCACGGTGTGTTAGCCTCTGCACCTGTTCCACGCCACTTGGCACTTCGTGCCGTAGTGATCCATTTAATATCACTACTCATGCAACTAACATCAGCGCCTATGCCCTGACCCTTGACACGGATGACGACATCAAGAAGCAGTTCTACTCCGATCTCGATGACGCCCTCACCGCCATCCCGAGGAGCGACAAGGTCATACTGCTGGGCGACTTCAATGCCCGGGTTGGATGTGACCACAGCATCTGGAACAGAACCATTGCCAAGGATGGGGTGGGAAAGTCAACGCCAAATGGCATCCTCCTCCTGACCAAGTGTGCTTATCGTCCTCCTGGACGATGTCATCGTCCACACCAGTGATCTGTGAGACCTTCTTATTACAAAGGCCATGAAGGAATCCGAGGAATGCTGGACCGACCGCCGTCTTGTGCGCTCCGTGATGGTCATTCACCTGGCGCTGAGATAAAAGAAGACCAGGAAGGCCGGCCAGAGAATGCTGAATCTCTCAGCCCTAAAGGTATGACCTCTGAAGTGTTCTGTCATCTGCAGAGAAGTGTAAGATAATGAGTCACAATAAAGATAATAACATAACACTGCAGAGTTAACGGTGACGGTATCAGTCGCGTTACCTTTAACGACCGTGCGTATTGATTGACCTCTCGGTAAGAGAAACCCTGTAAATCCAAGCTTGCAGATTAGAGTGCACCGGTTTGAATGATGGCACATAGTGCATGATGCCATTCATTGTAAGTTACACACCAACAACCCATTCTAAAGGTATCTGTCATTTATTTTACTATTTGATCTGTTTAAGGTATGGTTCATTCGTTATACACATTGACAGGAACTAGCCTTATTGTCCAGATTCTTAAATATATCGCGTGTAACAGATAGATTTGCCACACTGTTCAACAACAAAGATCCCCCGTATAGCTTTAACAGATTTTTAGGGCAAGTGCTGTTAGCGAAGGCAATCATCTTTCAAGATATGAAGCCTGGTTAAAATAATTATGTATTTACAAATCCAGACCTACCAATGGCACCATTGACTTTGAGGTCTATTGTTTCACATTCCGTTGTCAATATAATTTATGATGATATTATCGTGATGAAATGGTTAAGAATGTCAGGGAGTGATAACTATGAATTCATCTTAATTTCAGGAAGTCTGTAGACGATGGCCTCTCACGCTCCCTTCTGTGCTGGTGAATGTGAAGTCATCGCACACACCGTCTCTCTAACAGTGCAGATAGCGGCTTGATGGACGATAGCACATCAGCCAAGTAGTTGATGCAGCTGGTGACTTGCCAGGTGTGGTCGGGTCTTGACGACGTGTATGTTGTCCTACGATGTCCAATGTACAGATGTGACTTCACCATAATAATTCACGGAATTGTATTACAAGTGGCTTTTTTTTCGTTCGCGTAATTCACGGCACGTGACCCGGTGCACAGTTTGGTGCAATGTGAACGTCTGTAGGTGTAGGTCCCCCCACCCTTATCTTCCGCCACATCCACTCACATGGTCTTTTTGGCGCTCACCCCAGACAATATACGGAGACCAAGCTCGGTTGCAATAACACCTCTTCATGAACTCCAAAACACGACTCGTGAATTTAAGTGTCAGCTGAGAATTCCTAATCCTAAATGGCAAGGTGCATCTGGGCAACCGTGAAAGAAAACCAGGAGAAAAATATTCCACAATCCATAATAGGTGTTTTGGTTAGATCGTGTAAATATGTATCCTGAAACTCGCCACCACCCGACACAGCCAATTAGTAAGGTTTGTCACGAAAATAAAACATGCCTATTAGTTACTAGTTCAGCACACCGGTGTGTTGGAGAGTACATCCACATTTGCAATTCGATTACCGTGACGTTTTGCTGGTAATTACAACCACCCTCATCAGGCTACAGCCAGAATTGTGGTCACGAAAGCCTGCGTGTTAACATTATTCCATAACATGCCTGCATAATTATATGTCTCAGCCACGTCAGTCTACAGAGTTGCAGTCCTAGGACCTCGTGGTTCCACGCTCTGGAGAACACGAGTTGCCAGGGTACAGCATAAGAATAACAGGCCAGAGGGATGAAAGGGAACAGCTCATGGAGAAAAGGCCCTGGGTGCAATGGCCATGAACTCCATGCCAGGACAAGGTCACGGACGCCTAGAAGCAGGAGCGGACTCCACAAAGGTGAATCGCGTTCTCACCAGCGCATATAGGGTCAGCACCGCGCCAGGCAAAAGGGCAGCATGTGCCAAAGTGATTGCCATCAAAGGTGAGTTGCGATGTCACCCACACAAAAGACTAAGAGCCACCGGAAGCACGCAATAGCTCGGAGAGCCTGGAAATCTGATACTCCCAGCCTAAGGTCTACTATTATCTCGAACATGTAATTAAGTGATACGTTGCTTTGTATTCACATTCATGGGATTCTCTGCTCTCAGTCACATTTTATCCTGGTTGTAAGGTAATCAGAGTTAATCTGATAATCCCAGGACTCACTACACCCTGTTACGCCAGTTCCTTTTCACACTGGGACCCTGGATTGTTGTCAAGTTAAGTCGAGTTTGACTTGAAATCCAAGTTCTCACTGTCCTCTGTTATGCATATGTAGTGACATCGCGGATGTAACTATGTAATGCCGGCCCTAGAGAGGCACGGCGTGCGATGTATAGACATAGCAGACACCACGTATATGTGGGTGCAGTACCGGCCCTAGAGGGGCTCGGTGAGCACTGACTGGCAGTGCTGGATGGCACCACGCTCTCCGTGCAGTGCCGACCTCTACAGGATAGGATGTGAGAGTAACGGCCATGGGAATGGGGTTACTAAGGGCCATGGCACTCTGGTTGACCCCGAAGGCTACGTGACCGGTAAAGTCTACACAGGGCCCCCAGGTGGGGGCTAGGGGTGGTCACGTGTCAGGGCTGAGATCCTGCTGGAGGGTTCTCGAAGGTGGTCGTGGCAAAGGGAGGAGCCAGCCACACCACGGAAGATAGAAGCCGGGTCCCCGAGAGCGACCGGCTGCTGTGGTTATCCTGAAGAATCTACGTTCTACGTTCTCCGTCCGAGAAGAGTCACCAACACGTGGACCTGGACCCAAGATGGGGTCATGTCCGCTGTAGCTACTCCCAGTGTAATTAGTGTAGTTAGCCTGGTGTTCCACCACCATAGGTTGTTATCTGGTTAAGAGGCAGTTACCCCTTTGTGTTGGTATCAATAAATGTGTTGCCTCGAAATAGTACGTCTGCGGCTCAGTTGAACTCACTACACATATATCTCCCTTGCACCTCCCATCTAAATAATGTATTTTTTATAGTAAAAAAAATTATGATAACCACCTTGATCAAAAGTGCTCTATACATATAAAAGTATCACCGTCTCTGTCTCCGTGTCTCTATGTGTATTTACATGGGTCTCTCCATATCTTCCTGTTTGGTTCTGTATCTTTGTACATCTCTTTGACTATCTTAATTTCTCTCACTGTGTCTGTATCGCCATGTCTCTGCACCTCTCTGTCTCATGATGTCTCTGTATCCCTGTTTCACTCTGTATCTGTCTCCCTTTGTCTCAGTGTCTCTCTGTCTCACGGCCCTTGTGTCTCCATCTCACTCTGATCAACAGCCTCGAAATAACTAAACTCCGAAACTTGACCCTGAGTAGTTCAGAGTCAAGAGAGTAGCCCAAAGGTCATTGAGATGTTGAGAAGACGTCTCCTAGTCAGGGTGTCCAGGCAAGGACAGGCTTGGCTATGTGGCGGATAGGCCCCGCACAGCACATTCAACAATTTCCTGTGAGGCTCGGTTAAATACCCAGCCTTTGTCCTTGTCGGTGGCAAGGATTACCACCTCACTATTTGTCCAGCTATCGAGAGGCACCTGCCTCACTGGTAACTATTTCAACTTAAAATGTTCTCAAAGTTTTCCCAGCCCGGGGAGCAATACATGTCTTCCTGCCACGTGTTGCCGGTCGAGCTGGCCCCCCACCACCGCTTGACTCTCCGCCCTTCCCTGGAGCGTGGGGACCCCAGAGCGGTGTGGGGGGCACTGCAGATGGAGGAAGAAGAAGGAGAGGCCCGAGGCCCTGAGCGGCCCGCCCCACCCAACTGCTACAGAGTGCACACACTACCTGGCTAACATGAACATCAGGGCTGCCCCTGGCTCTCTGGCCCCCTTCTGGCTGTTCCGCTCGTTCTGGGCCCCTCTGCATAGCTCGTTCTGGGCTCTTTGCCTAGAGTGAACTCACTCATAGTAAAATGCGGGTTATTATAAGAGTTATTGTAAAATGTATGTTGATATGAGTGTAGAATGGACGAATGGGTTAACCCATGAAACACCCCTCATGAAGAACAGGGGAATGGTTTGTTCTATGAATCACCCCCTCATGAAGGGTACAGAAATACTCTTTGGGTTTTCGGTAAAGTCACGTAGGTAGAAAATAAAAGAAAATAAATGAAAACAACTACAGCGACTTTGGCTGTAACGGTTCCACCTGAAGACGGAAGCTTGTGTTGCCTCCGAAACGTCGTGATTTAATTTAGTTGTTTTCATTTATTTTATTTTATTCTTTACCTACGTGACTTTACCGAAAAACCATAGAGTATGAATCCTTGCAGTCACGAAAGCTTCAAATCTAGGAACAGAAATCGTACAGCCCATATTGCGTAAGGGACGTACGCTTGTGTTTGGGGGTCTTCTGACAATGTACGTACGCATCGGAAATGGTATAATTTGTCAACATTGGCCTTCAAATGAGTTGGACTATCGTTTTGCTTAAACACGTTAATATTATTGATCGTTTCTGTGTGGATTGAATATTGGCCGTTCTATAGGATTCGGGGGGTGGGGGTGCGTCAAGCGTACGTACGCAGGTGGAGGGGAGGTGTAAAAAGTACGCATGCGTACAGGGATGGGGGAGGGGTCAAGTTTTGACAGATTTTTGCGTACGTACAAAATTGATGGCCCTTAACTGGTCACAAGGAGGGGAAATTGCGGCAAAAAACTGGAGCCACCATATTCATTTGCACGAGGTATTTTCTCAAAGAAGAATCCTTTTTTATATTTGGACCTAAGGCCAGGCCTCAGTAGAATCATTTAATACATTACCTGTAATAAGAGATGCATTCCTGTATGAAGAAAGTAGATAAATGGGGGAAACTGGTTTAAAATTAAAATGTTAAATTGAACACCAGTATAGATAATCATACTGTATATTTACTGTATTGGCATAGATATGTGTCACAATATTATTACATAAACCAACAAAATGTCGTATATGGTTGTTTAACATATTACACCAACAGAAAGATGTTTACATGAGGTGAATCTTTTTACTAGGGAGAAGAAATGTTAATTTGTGAAAATTTAGATTCTTACCAAAAGTTATTCCAATGAGATAACTTCTGCCACACCAACTGTGCTTCCTCTTATCTTGGTCCGCACCACTTGTGTCCCTACATGACCGACCCTATCCCCTTCTGCTGTTCTCATTGCCGTTACATTCTTATCAACCGTTATCATTCCTGTTGTTTCCCTTAATATCGTTGTCCTCACCCTTGCTCTCATCCTTATCATTATTTTCCCTGCCTTAGGCCTAGTATCCTCCCCGCCCCCCCCTTTTTCCTTTCCCTGTCCTTGGATGTACTTTGACCATCCCTTTAACATGAACCTCCAAAGCCCACCATGCCAGGCCCATATGTTATCATCCCACGAAGTTGGTGCTATCTTCACCTCCCTGGTACCTAAACCATCTGACGCGTCCTTCTCACAGTTTCCCCCTTCCCCGCCGTGCCTGCCAGGCATTCCTCATCCCTTTCCTGACCCACCAACCCTCTCTCTCGTATGCACATTTATACAACTAAATCCTATACCTGTATACCACCCATACCCTGTTTATCCCATTTCACTTCATACGACTGGGAACAACACCTGGACCACGTGCAACGGACCTCTCAATAGCCATGTCAGCTTTACAGATCGCCCTCTAGACACAACGGGACACCACAGCCACATCAGGTACCCACTTTCAGTGTGTGATCACACCTGGGGGCTTCCTGTGAGCCCCCCCCCCCCCCACATCTATAATTTGCTATTCATAAGGACAATGAGCTTCCATGGTACACATAAAGAAGAACAGCGAATACCCGGCATGAGGCGTCGTTCCGTATATGAACAAGACAGCCCCAAAGTTTGTGCTTGTCCTGATTAGATTGGCACTCATCGACTGCATGGGACAGCCTGTTTCTCAGTGTATGGTTGAATCACTCAACCATACTCTCTGTTTGCAGATAGGTTAACATACGTGTAGTGAGTCCAACTGAGTCGCTGACGTTGTTCTTTAGAGGCAACACATTTATTGTAACACGAATATTCAAAGGGGTAACTGCCCCTTTACCAGATACAGTCTGGGGTGGTGACCACCCAGCTAACTACACTATACATAGGAGTTACAGCTACGAAGGGTCGGACCCTCACTTGGGTCCCCGGCCACGTGTTGATGCCTCGTAGGACGTAGAGCTACCCAGCTTGTAGA